>SKCR01037600.1:0-118300 GCA_019454045.1 Zanthoxylum bungeanum
AGCTTTTGGCCAATGTTCGTGGGTGTTCTGGTATCATTGCCGAGCAGAGTTTTTTTTGTTTTTTTTTTTTTTTTTTTGGGCATCACTGATCGGTCCCACGTCAACGAGGATAGACAACTCCAAAGTAATAAAAGCAAATTCCCAAGGGAGAAAGTCCCACATCGAATAAAAAGCAAGAGGCTTCCTCTATAGAGACTAATAAAAGCAATCCCATATTGAGAGGAATAATCAGTAGAGCATTCTCTTCTTTCAAGTTTTTTTGTTTTCCTAACAATGGGGAGGGTGAAGATACTTCACCTTATTCACCTTACCTCAATAACATGAGAGTGCTAACAACAAGTATAAGACACAAGTGGTGATGATTATTTTAATGATTTGTGTGTTGGATGCTAAAATCACCTATTCTTGTTTTCACAGGGGGATGATGATAATGAGTCTGATTGATTTGAAATGGGTTTATCTGAAAGTCTTTATAGAATGAATGTTGGCATCAGAGTTGGAGTTGGAGAGGAGCATTAAATCACAGTGCTAAAATAAAGAGACTTGAAATCAATGACCCACTTGGAATTGGAATTGGTTTTGGTTTTAGTAGTGATGCTTCTTTGGGTGGGAGTGAAGGTCTATCTTAGTTGTGTCGATGGTTGTAACAAATATTGCTTCTGATTTTCAAGGATTAAATTCCTCTCATATTGGTATTGGTCTTATCATTCCAATGATTTGTGTTTCAGTCCAATTTATAATAGTTTATGATATCAGCATTTTGAGCAGAGAATGGAACAGGGGATGAGCGGGACTGATGTGGGGTACTCGGTTATAGAATCCATCAAGGATTAATAGTCTTTTAGGTTATGATACTTTAGTTGGTTCAAAGAAAATGGCTTGGTTTGTGGTTCAAACGAGATATTGGTGTGAGAAATCATTATCCCACATCGCATACGGTTGTCAACTTTTGGCATGATAGAGCAAAACTCCAGGGATGAAACCTCTCATCCCCCTGGCCACTGGCTGTAGGTTGATAAGATCAATCAAGATTCCAAGCCTGAGAAATTTCCAGGATGGCTTTATGTCAGTAAAAATTCCATTTCTGTGGTTGGATAATGATTTCTTCTTTCACGCTTCCCTCTCATTCACGTAGGACCGATCCCTCAAAGGCGTGTAGTAGCTTTGTATATGATCGAGTAGTGGCTGCACGTGGAGTGGAGGCCTCTTTTCATTCATGCTCCTTGCTCGCGGGACCCATGATGGCGCATGGGTTTCTCGAATTGATGATCAGTGTGCTTGTAGGACTTCTTGTTTGGTTCGACAATTTAGCTGCATGTACACTGGTGCTGTGGTAGACTCGCATCTGTCGAGTTGATGTCCATTCGAATACCATCAAGGTCTCTGTAGGATTCGATTATGTGCTCTACAATTGTGACGATATTAACAAGATTTGGGTCATAAGGTTTCTTGTATATCCTTAAAGGACTCTACTTACAGATGCTTTGGATACATGGTGTCCAAGAAAAAGTATATTTACGCCATTGATGATGATTGTTTTGTTGCTAAAGACCCATCCGGCAAAGACATTAATGCATCAAAGTAGCACGTAAAGATACTTCTGTTCCTGTCAACCCATTTTTTCAAACCCATCAATATTTATGTCCCATGTTTTTTGAGGGCGCAGACTTTGTCCGGGGATACCCATTCAGTTTTCGTGAGGGTGTCCCTACTGCTGTTTTCATGGCACCTGGCTCGACATTCCAGATTATGATGCACCTACACAGCTTGTGAAGACGCGTGAGAGTAAACAGATTAGGTATATAGATATGGTTTTGACCATTCCTAAAGGAACCCTCTTCCCCATGTGTGGTATGAATTTGGCATTCGACCGTGACTTGATTGGCCCTACGATATGTACGTGGACTCATGGGTGATGGTCAGCCAATTTGGACGCTACCAAGATTATTTTTGATGGAAGGGGGTTCTTCACTTCAGGGCATCAGTGTCGTGTGGGCCTATTGTCGCAGGGGTAGTGGATTTGGTGATGGGCATTACCATGGAGTGGGTTTTGTGGGCCTATTGTCACAAGTATTAATTTGGAGCGTCCTCATTGAGTCGAATCTACATCTTACCACGTCGAGTGGGATAGCATCCTCATGATGTGTCTTCATTTGAAGGATCTTCCTTGAGCTGAGACTAAATCCTCGTAGTGCCAGGTGAAATGCCAACTTGTAGTATTTCATCTAGAGCATCATTCTAAGCCAAGACTACATTAGTGTCGAATGGTGTTCTGACTCCAAGTAGGAGTTTTTCCTTGTCGTGTGTGATGGAACCTCAACTATCTAGTTAGGACTTCTTCCATCTCATGTCAAATGAGATCTCGAACAAGTGACAAGCTCACATGTAGAGTGTCGAATGGAATCACAAGTAAGTGTCAAGCAATATAGATAGTAATGTCAATTGGGACATCTTTAACAACATACTGATGTCGAGTGGGAGATCCTTAACAGGTCCTATGTCAGACATGAAAATGTCGACTGTGCCATCCATAACAATTACCTAGTTTTAAATTGTAGTGTCGACTGGAACACCCATAACTAGTTTCATACTATATCACCAATTATAAGTTAATGCCTTACTAAAGATGACTGGGAAAAATAAATTATAGTGCGAGCCCATACCTGGTAATGTTGACCGGGAAGTCCACGCTAAGTCTTCATTCGGGTACCGTCAACTGGGACATCCTCCTCATGCCAAAACACATCGCTTCATTGCGTGAAGCAAATGGTAGGAAATATAGTTCCATTGAAGGGAGGGGCCTTGCTCCTGATGTAGGTCTATGAGACTATGGTCGAATGGAGTCTAGTATTAATGTGAAACTCCTTTCATGTAACTATTCTTGACGCCTGGAGAAGATGGCATCGTGTGAAGGACATTGAGATTCATCTGTGTCATCTGATGAATGTGAAAAATCTTCAAATGTAGTGAGATGTTGATAACGATCCTTCTACGTAGTCTGGCTATATCTCGGCTCGGCTTCTCCTTATTTGTAGTTTGACTTCAGGTAGATTGGAGAGATTGCTTTCTTGAACTCTTGCATTTCTTTTCGCATGGAGGAGTGTGACTAAATGATCGGTCTACTGGACGGACATGGCTGCTTTTTTTGGTGATTTTTTGGATGGTTCTAAGTGATCATATCATATTATTAGGATTGTTGGTGGTGACCGGTAGCCTCGGGACTTTGGGAGGTTGAAGAAAAGTGCTCCAATATTGTAATTATTTTGGAGGATGGCTAATTAAGTGATCATGAGATCTGATGTTTGATTTTTGCATAATTTCATTCACATAGCGGTGTTTGAAAAGATCGTATGAGGGAATCTTGCATGCTATGAATCGCTATGGCCCCACGGTAAGCGCCAAATTGTAGACGCTGGTTTTCGCCCGAGGTCCACAATCGAGAATTTGTAGTTGGGGGCGCTAGTGATCCTGCAAAACAAAGATGTAGTATGAGCGGGAGTAATACCCACCGGTGTGGTGGGTGCCGGGGGCACTCCGACGCTCAAGTCAGTGATGGGACTAAGGAATTAGTTGTAGGGATGGCAAGGTTAGGTGCTACCTTGGATTCTGTAGGATGCCGTGAGGGCGGTAGATAGGAGTGGTGAGGTTGAGGATGTCCCAAAGCTGTGAGTAGGAAAGCCCGAAGTTGAGTATCCCTTTTCTTCTGGACACTCTCCTCTTATATACACGCCTCTGTGTGCATTTACTGCTCTTTGATTGCTTGTCCGTTGGGCATCGATAACGGTCGACTTCATGAGGGGGTTTATTATGTTTTGCCCGTTGTAGGCCGGGAACTGTTGAGTTTATGAACTTAGGCGTTACGTGGGCGGGCCTCTGGATGGTCCTTCGGTTACAGGTGTTGGTGCTCATCGGGCCTGGGCCGACATTATGTCTTTGGGGTTTGATTAGGAGGCTTCAGGGGTGCGTCCAGTATTGGGCTTGAAGCAAAATGACGAAACTACCCCTGGACCAAATTTGGTCAAACAGACATAACCACGATTGACATAATCATGATCTTTGAAATGTTTTTGCACTAACCCCAAAACCTTACCCTTGCTACCGGCATAATCCATATGACCCGAATGTCACAGTTCTTCCGACTCAATCTTGTCTGATTTTCCTCAATGATTTAAGGGCATTTGCGAGACAACGAAATACTTCAAAGCTTCAGCTTGTAACAAAAAGATCATCGGCGCCAGCTTGGAAAGGCCTATTGATGAAACACGAGATACTGAAGGTCACGGCACGCATAAAGCTTCGACTGCAACTGGTTCTTTTCGATGGTGTTTCTTTATACTCTGGTGAGTCTTTGCCTGATTTTAAGCTTCCTTTGGTTTATGATGGCGATTGTTGTGGTAAATTTGTTTATATGGGCGATTCAGAGCCATCGAAAGTATAAGGGAAAATTGTTGTGTGTGATTGAGGAAGGTACTGCTAGAGTTGAAAAAGGGCTGCTGTTAAATTAGCTGGTAGGTTAGGTATGTTAATGGCTAATATAGATGAGAATGGTGAGAAATTTCGCGGCACTGCGATTAGTACTTCACCGCCTGCTCCCAAAATTGCAGCCTTTTCGAGTCGATCGAGGACCTAATTCTTTGACATCGGAGATTCTCAAACCGGATGTAATTGCTCCCGGTGTCAATATCTTGTCTGCTTGGACTGGTTCCACTACACAAATTGATTTAGATATTGATCTTAGTAGATTTTATTTCAATATAATTTCGGATACGGCCAACGGCTATTTTCAATTTTTTGTTGGGGGTGATCACAGTTTCGGATCAAATCGCGACCCGAATCGCCTAAACCACCGACCCGTGTTCAATTAGATATTATTTTATATTTTTCTTCTTCTTTAATCATGAAATTTAATATATTTAATGATCACATGACAATATGCAATGTATAAATGAAAATTAAGTATTTTTTTTTCAATTATTATGTGAAAATACACAAATTTTCCTTAAAAAATTTATAATCCAAATCGCTAAACCGCCAACCCGAACCGCCTCGGTTTTCCTTATCAAATTTGCGGTTTCGGTTTCTAATTTCCCAAACCACCAACCCGCTCGATTTGAAGTGAAAAACAAAAAAACCGACCTGAACCGCACTGCGAAGTGCGAACACCCCTATTTTTTATTATTTTATAACGATAAAAATATATTCTTACATAAAATATAGATAAAAGGATAAAATGGTCATTTCAATCAAAATAACATAGGGTATTATATTTTGAGTATAATTGTGAATAATTATGAAATTACGAGGGTAAAAATGAACTAATTTAAAGTTTTCAAGTAAATATATACTTAACCCAATCTTTCCGCAGAAAACTGATAATATCTCATTCTATATTAAGAAAGCTGAAACGACAAATCAAGGTTCAACATATACGCAAGTGGGGGGTGGAATTTAGTTACGCTATAAATGTTGAGTTATCGCTAAATGGGATATAATAAATCTTTACCGATTTTAGCTCTTATTACCAAATAGACACTTAAGATAATTTTCTCTATATTTCGATTAATAACCTATATGCAAGTTTTATATTCAACACATATAAATATAAATTAACTTGCAATAAGTAAAAAGTATAAGGATAGAGAAATACGACACCGAGATTTATAGTGGTTCGGCCAAACGTGCCTATGTCCACTCCCCAAGCCTCGCTTGAAGATTTCCACATAAATCGAGTTTCAATGGTTCACTATCAACCAAGAGAGGCCCGCAAGGTGCACTCCAAACCTTTTATAACTTTGAGTTTTGTTCGTAGGCTTACTCACAAACCTTTACAACTACCCAATTGATGAGATTTCACAACCACAAGTGTTTTTGTATGAATAAGATTTAATACGCACTTGGGCACTCACAAATATAAAGAAGATTGTGTGAGTTGCAACCCAAGTGTTCTAAGCTCACTATCAAATGATATGAAGGTGTGTGTGTGAGCTTGAGAGTGTTTGATTATGAAGGTGTAATGACTCTCTTGTTTTTGCCTTAGAGAATGTGTATGAAGATGTATTATAATGTCTCTAGCTTTTTTAGCAAAATGAGTTGGGGTTCCAATTTATAGAAAAATGAAAAGCAGTCTCAACTATCTTTCTGAGACCAGTATGGTAACCAGTATGCCGGTCTCCAACAGATATATTACCGTTGGGAGAAATTAGTCGTTAGACCGGTATGCTAACCGGTATGGGACCGATATGGTCTGTTCCGGTTCCAGTGAGTGTGCATTGTGAAGGCTTGACCGATTTGTTCACCGGTATGTAGACCGATTTAGGTCATGCCGGTTCCAGTAAGGGAACTAGCCGTTAGGCTCACCGATATGTAGACCAATATGGGACCGGTAAGGTCCGTGCCCGTTCCAGTAAGTGTGCAAAGCAGAACACTTCATCGGTATGGAGACCAGTACGTGACGGTATGCCAGTCTCAGTACCAAAAATGCAGATATGAAGATTTTAATGCATTTTGTACATGAACCGAATGCATCTAAGTAAATGAGCATGTACCCTATGAGCTTAGGCACTTGAATATACAACTCACATTACAATTAGAGCCCTAAGCTAAGACTTAACATAAATTCTTCAATTTGCCACAAGTCTTCACATTCTCGCTCTTCACCACGACATGCTTCGACAACTTTTTGGAATGTCTCGTTGTTGCGCATCGAAGTCTTTACTCGCGTTGCATCATCAAAATCCAATACGCGACTATGTCGCTAACAGGTATTACGTCATCCGTGCAACAATCCAATAATCAATTGACACATGTCCTAAAATATTAAAAAACAACTAAAAAGATAGATATTAAATCATACATGTCATTTATTAATTTATTGATGATATCACGTCATCCGTACCTCCGTTGTACTAAAAAATTACTCAATTCGTGCATGCACCTAACCTTTTTATCAAGGCTAGCTTTTGTCTGCTCGATTTTAGTACAGAGCTGATTGATCTAGGGAAGCTCTGTCATGAGACATAATAGGAAGCAGTGGCACTTCCTGTTTGCCAATGGCCCAAGACAGCGATATTGGGGAAAAAAGAGAGGCACTAATATAAAACTGTTTACAGCGATCATGATCCTAAATAGAATTACAAAAGGATTGCAGCATCTACTAATGAAGCATGCAGCGAATATCTACCAAGGAAATTACTTCAGAGACTATTGATTGATATGGTACCATGATCCTAAAATAATAGCTATAATAAAACTGATGGTTCTTCACATCACCGACCGGCAATGAAGAAATGTTTACAGTTGCCATTAGGCATTACGATACTCAAAAAATATATGAAAATGCTAATAATATATTTTTCTCACAAATTAAATTATGCTGGCTATCACGGTTATTAGAAAAAAGACGTGGCAGAGAGAGGCTCACGAAAATCCTGAATTCATTGTTGGAAAATGCTCATAATAAGTATTTTGAGGTATAATTTTAAGCAAGGTCCACTTCGTGTTAGTGGTTGTTTTTGAGTGATTCGGATACTCATCCGTGAGTAGTTCGGAATGGTATATTCATATGTTTAAAATGGTGCTTGGGTGAATGAGAAATTGTTGCTCAAAGTTCACCCATTGGTGTTGGAAAATAAAGAGAAACAAGTTTGTCCCACATGAGAAATCTAATAAAGGAAAATTGTCTTTATATATAATTGCTCATATGTAGATGGGTAAGAGTTATAAGGATAGGGGCTCTCTTTACATGCGCGCGCTGGGTGCAAGTCAAAATCCGAACAAGCCTGACTCGTGTGCACCCGCGCGTCATGCGTACACGAATGCCGAACCAATTATGCGGGCCCAACCTCTTTATTTTTTCCAAGTCATTTGAAGTTCCATAACAGTTAATTTAATTCTATTAGTTAACTGGGTGGTTACATCTTATGAACAGCCTCCCACTAATTCAATTTAATAGGCATGTTTTTTTATTAAAGGGCATGTGTTCGTTTTTAGAAAAAAAATACAGTGTTCCCAAAATCGTTGAATAGTCTCGCGTTCTACTACACTATTCGGTAGGGGACAAATTTATTTTAAGGAGATTGTTGCCGCATCAACAAGCCTCAAAATTTTTCTCTGTCTGTCTATTGCCGCTGTTCCCGTCGCTGGTTCGTTGCTGCCTGGACTACTTCGCTCACTGCAGTTGTCCTGAGACTGTGTTACTTTTATTTCTCTGTTGTGTGTTATTTCCTCTGATTATTGTAGCAACCATGTTGTATTTTACTGTTTGTTCAGAGTCCTTTGTAAGAACACAGTAACCAAATATTTGTATATCTATTTGTATTCAAAGCATGTTTACCATTGACAAGTGTGGTTTATACCCACTTATTATGGCATTTCAGCTTATTATTTTGTTATAATTCGAGATATTAAATATCTTTTATAGTTTATTTATGTTTTATTTGTAGGAGCATTAAAATATGGATCGGGGAATAATTGCACGTGTTTTGGGAACTTCAGGGAACACATGACGAGCAACGGGAGCATTGGCACCATGGCACAAATCATCAGGCGCCATGGCGCCTAACTCTCATACAAATCACAAAGAGATGGGCGCCATGGCGCCCATCAATCACAAATGAGTGGCGCCATGGCGCCACCCAATTACAAGAACAAAGGCGCCATGGCGTCACCCAATTATAAGTAAAAGGGCGCCAAGGCGCCCACAAGCTAGCAGAGTCAATACATTTTCCCGAGGATTCAGCACCCCGGCGCCCACTTATAAGCTGCAACGATCCGGAAACCTACACGTTCCAGGATTCACTTTTTAGGGTTTTTAATAATCCTAATGACACCCAAAGACTCCCGGCCTCAACTATAAATATAACATTACATCCAACACTCAATGAGAGGCTAATACAGAGCACAAAACAGAAACACATATTTAGAGATCCAAGGAGAGGATTGAAGAGCGACAAGAGAGAGATTAAGGTGGTGACATCCGGAGAGGAAGAGATTCAATTCAGGTTTATCTTCTTATTCTTTCTTAGAACTCTAATGATTTCCATTAGATTCGTGGCTTGATTATTTATTGTTTTATCTTTTGTCATGAATTTACTCCTTAATTTTGGAGAACGATTGTAATCTATGCTCAAACCTTGTATTTTGTTTATCAATTTTGTGATGAAGTTTTGTTGATTTATTTATATTCTTTTGAGTTTAATGCTTCTTGATTGCTGGCCACAATTGAAGATGATGAATGTTTAGAATCTATCACTCGAGAGAGGGGATTTTGAATAGATCTAGAGAATATAACCTAGGATTTTATAGAGTTCGAGAGAATCTGTAGTCCTTTGAAGTCGTTAATATAGAATCACAAAGCGTAATGAGTTGTTAACTATTGGATTTTTATAGAGATATCGAAGTCTATAGTTGATGATCTTTTCACTCGGCACTCGAGAGAGGGAGTGGATATTTTAGGAGTCTTGACTTATAAACAATATAACTGAACAAAGATTAATTGGCATAACGAATACATAGGTGACAGCTAGGTGAAATCATGATCCAGAATATCTATCGTATTAGTTCCTCATATTTTATTATTTGTATATTTATCTATTATAAATCTTTATTAATTGTTTTCTAAATAAAGTTAGGATTATCAATTGTAGTACTTAGTGCGAGTTAACGCAATCCCTGTGGGTTCGACACTCTAAACTCATTTATACTAAAACTTGACACCGTACACTTGCGGTACGATATAAAAATATCACAACAAGTTTTTGGCGCCGTTGCCGGGGATTGTTTGTTTAATTCACATTAATACTACTACCAAGTAATCTTCGCTTTAATTTAGATTTTATTTTATTTTATTTTATTTATTTTTTTATTTTTTATATTTTTTATTTTATTTTATTTATTTTATATTTTTTCGTACGAGGTGAATTTGAAAAGAAGCAATGGCAGATCCTATTGGTGCATTGATAGCTCAAGTATCGTCCTTCACGACTCATCTAGCAGTATTAATAAATCAAATGAGCCAACCGTCTATTGAAGCTGTTTCTGCTAATGGAATGTTTTTACCCAACAGAGGAGCAGGATTTGAACAAGTACAGTATGTGAACAATCGGAACTTCAACAACTATAGGGGCTATGCCTAATTATTATCATCTGAATTTCTCATATGCTGATATGGAGAACATTTTGCAACCTCCTCATGGCCTCAATTATCCAAGAGCTGAGCAGAAACCTTCCTTAGAAGACCTCATGAGCACGTTTGTAGCTACAGCTTCAGAGAGGTTTGAGAGGAATGAGTTAATTCTGGATAATATCGAAACATGAATGGGCAATATAGAGGCAAATATGAAATCTTTAGAAGCACAAATTGGGTTGCTTGCTTCTTCCATGGCCAATCAACAGACATGGGATTTTCCGAGTGATACCGAAGTCAACCCCAATGAGCAATGTCAAATTAGAACCTGTAGGAGCGGAAAAGAGTTTAAAGACAACTCTCAGGACTTAGGCAGTAAAGAAAATGAAATGGTATTTCAGGAGGAAACAGTAATAGAAGAAGAGAACAAAGGTGAATTGATAATGAGAGGTCGATATGAAGAAATCACCTTCAGTGTTTTCAGAGCCATGCCGAGTTCTCAAGGTGATGCAGACTGTCACATGATAGATACAGTAGAAAAGGGAGTTGAAACCAGACATGGTGAATCAGCATTTCAACAGCCTATGAGCATAATGCAGCCATGCATAAAGGAAAATTATCTGCAGCTAAACTCGAAACCACTCCCAAAGGGCCGTAAAAAGAGGAAAAGAAAGGCCAGTTCTCACTTAGAGATAATTCCTGGAAGATTAAAAAGAAAGCCGAGCCAATTTTGCCGAATGTGCAGTCCAGAATTTCCAACTGGGGTACAATCTACATATCATGAGGGACGATCTATGGATAATTTACCAAAGTCTGCCAAGTTGTCTTTTTCATGTCATAAGAACCGGTGGATGCCAAAGAAGAAAGTAGATGAGATTATCCGGTTCACTACGTTTATGCCTCCATAACCATTTGGGTGGTTGCGTCTGGCTGAAGACGTTAAACTTAGCGCTAGCGGGGAGGCAACCCTTACATTTATTTTATAATTGTTTTCTTTATTTTTATTTTTATTTTTTTTATTGTGTGCTATTTATTTAATTGCATGTTATTTATGCAGGTAGCACGAGACACACAACGCCCGCGCAACCAAATTCTAACCAGCAAGAGTCTGATCAACTCCATGCACGGTAGTGTTGTTCCTCACTCTTGCTCTTGATATTTATCTTACATTGAGGACAATGCAAATTTTAAGTTTGGGGGTGTGTGTATGTTGTTTACTTGCTATTTAGTTGTTTAAATTTATAAAAAAAAAAAAAACTTGTTTTAGTCTTTGATAGTAAAGCATAAATATTGTAATAATATTGTTTGTTTATGGGTGAAATTTTAGAAACGATAAGTGTCTAATTTACTTTTATCTGATGCCTTGAATAATTGATATATGTTATACTCGTAAGCACTTAAAAATAGGTTTTTAGCAGTAAAACTTAAGTAGTTGACAAGGTGGTCAGTTGAAGAAATTGCATGTCGATGAATGACCGTTTGCTTAGATATCTATCTTGATTTGCTAGTGTTATGAAGTATGGTATAGCTAAAAAGGAAAAAGAAAAATGTCTCTAAAAAAAGAAAATAAACCACCTATAACCGATAAGCGTGAAGCTACCCATGGGCGAGTATTAGGACCACCATAAGGACAAATGCTACCTTAAAGGGTAGGTGAGTTGGAAAAAAAATGCAAAAATGAGAAAAGAAAAAAGAGACAAGAAAATAAAAGAAAAACCATACCATACTGAACACAAAATAAGGCAATTACAGAGCATAATTGAGATATCTAGGTTGGTTTGACCCATCGATTCTAATTTTTAAACGAAATCATTGAGTTAGCTTACTTAAGATCAAAGCTGTGAATGAACCTTTACACACACACACCGTGAGTCTAGCTTAGATAATTTATTCGAGAATTTGGATTCGAGTTGCAATTGCGTACTTTGAAGATTTTTGATTTCATTTATAAGCTTTCTTTGAGGATATATTTATGCGTAACTATCGAGACTATGTTTTGTTATTTTTATTTTTGCATGATTGTGTGTGAATGACGTTTGTGGGTATCGTCACTGTAAGCCCTCACGAGACTATAACTCGTCCACTAGGGCCGCCTAGGGTTTTTTAAAGGCTTGTTGCATACGCTAAATGCAATCGTGATCCCTACGAAAGTGGCTTATTTAATTTAGTTATTTTTAATTATTTATTTGAATTTATTTTTTATTTTATCTTTTGCTCGGGACTAGCAAAACCTTAAGTTTGAGGGTGTTTGATAAGTGTGGTTTATACCCACTTATTATGGCATTCTCAGCTTATTATTTTGTTATAATTCGAGATATTAAATATCTTTTATAGTTTATTTATGTTTTATTTGTAGGAGCATTAAAATATGGATCGGGGAATAATTGCACGTGTTTTGGGAACTTCAGGGAACACAGGACGAGCAACGGGAGCATTGGCACCATGGCACAAATCATCAGGCGCCATGGCGCCTAACTCTCATACAAATCACAGAGAGATGGGCGCCATGGCGCCCATCAATCACAAATGAGTGGCGCCATGGCGCCACCCAATTACAAGAACAAAGGCGTCATGGCGTCACCCAATTATAAGTAAAAGGGCGCCATGGCGCCACAAGGATAATTTAAATGTATAGGCGCCATGGCGCCCACAAGCTAGCAGAGTCAATACATTTTCCCGAGGATTCAGCGCCCCGGCGCCCACTTACAAGCTGCAACGATCCGGAAACCTACACGTTCCAGGATTCACTTTTTAGGGTTTTTAATAATCCTAATGACACCCAAAGACTCCCGGCCTCAACTATAAATATAACATTACATCCAACACTCAATGAGAGGCTAATACAGAGCACAAAACAGAAACACATATTTTTAGAGATCCAAGGAGAGGATTGAAGAGCGACAAGAGGAGATTAAGGTGGTGACATCCGGAGAGGAAGAGATTCAATTCGGGTTTTATCTTCTTATTTCTTTCTTAGAACTCTAATGATTTCCATTAGATTCGTGGCTTGATTATTTATTGTTTTATCTTTTGTCATGAATTTACTCCTTAATTTTGGAGAACGATTGTAATCTATGCTCAAACCTTGTATTTTGTTTATCAATTTTGTGATGAAGTTTTGTTGATTTATTTATATTCTTTTGAGTTTAATGCTTCTTGATTGCTGGCCACAATTGAAGATGATGAATGTTTAGAATCTATCACTCGAGAGAGGGATTTTGAATAGATCTAGAGAATATAACCTAGGATTTTATAGAGTTCGAGAGAATCTGTAGTCCTTTGAAGTCGTTAATATAGAATCACAAAGCATAATGAGTTGTTAACTATTGGATTTTTATAGAGATATCGAAGTCTATAGTTGATGATCTTTTCACTCGGCACTCGAGAGAGGGAGTGGATATTTTAGGAGTCTTGACTTATAAACAATATAACTGAACAAAGATTAATTGGCATAACGAATACATAGGTGACAGCTAGGTGAAATCATGATCCAGAATCTCTATCGTATTAGTTCCTCCTATTTTATTATTTGTATATTTATCTATTATAAATCTTTATTAATTGTTTTCTAAATAAAGTTAGGATTATCAATTGTAGTACTTAGTGCGAGTTAACGCAATCCCTGTGGGTTCGACACTCTAAACTCATTTATACTAAAACTTGACACCGTACACTTGTGGTACGATATAAAAATATCACACCAACCATCCACTGATACATAGCAAAGCAAGCTCAAACTTGTTGGAAATCACAAAGCTTATAGATTCTCAAATGCCAAACTGCGCTATTTGTGTATGAAGCCAGCAACTATAAGATTTAATACGCACTTGGGCACTCACAAATATAAAGAAGATTGTGTGAGTTGCAACCCAAGTGTTCTAAGCTCACTATCAAATGATATGAAGGTGTGGGGTTCCAATTATAGAAAAATGAAAAGCAGTCTCAACTATCTTTCTGAGACCGGTATGGTAACCAGTATGCCGGTCTCCAACAGATATATTACCGTTGGGAGAAATTAGTCGTTAGACCGGTATGATAACCGATATGGGACCGACATGGTCTGTGCCGGTTCCAGTGAGTGTGCATTGTGAAGGCTTGACCGGTTTGTTCACCGGTATGTAGACCGATTTAGGTCATGCCGGTTCCAGTAAGGGAACTAGCCGTTAGGCTCACCGGTATGTAGACCGGTATGGGACCGATAAGGTCCGTGCCGGTTCCAGTAAGTGTGCAAAGCAGAATACTTCATCGGTATGGACACCAGTACGTGACCGGTATGCCAGTCTCAGTACCAAAAATGCAGATATGAAGATTTTAATGCATTTTGTACATGAACCGAATGCATCTAAGTAAATGAGCATGTTTCCTATGAGCTTAGGCACTTGAATATACAACTCACATTACAATTAGAGCCCTAAGCTAAGACTTAACATAAATTCTTCAATTTGCCACAAGTCTTCACATTCTCGCTCTTCACCACGACATGCTTCGACAACTTTTTGGAATGTCTCGTTGTTGCGCATCGAAGTCTTTACTCGCGTTGCATCATCAAAATCCAATACGCGACTATGTCGCTAACAGGTATTACGTCATCCGTGTAACAATCCAATAATCAATTGACACATGTGCTAAATATTAAAAAACAACTAAAAAGATAGTTATTAAATCATACATGTCATTTATTAATTTATTGATGATATCACGTCATCCGTACATCCGTTGTACTAAAAAATTACTCAATTCGTGCATGCACCTAACCTTTTTATCAAGGCTAGCTTTTGTCCGCTCAATTTTAGTACAGAGTTGATTGATCTAGGGAAGCTCTGTCATGAGACATAATAGGAAGCAGTGGCACTTCCTGCTTGCCAAGGGCCCAAGACAGCGATATTGGGGAATAAAGAGAGGCACTAATATAAAACTGTTTACAGCGATCATGATCCTAAATAGAATTACAAAAGGATGGCAGCAGCTACTAATGAAGCATGCAGCGGATATCTACCAAGGAAATTACTTCAGAGACTATTGATTGATATGGTACCATGATCCTAAAATAATAGCTATAATAAAACTGATGTTTCTTCACATCACCGACCGGCAATGAAGAAATGTTTACAGTTGCCATTAGGCATTACGATACTCAAAAAAATATATGAAAATGCTAATAATATATTTTTCTCACAAATTAAATTATGCTGGCTATCACGGTTATTAGAAAAAAGACGTGGCAGAGAGAGGCTCACGAAAACCCTGAATTCATTGTTGGAAAATGCTCCTAATAAGTATTTTGAGGTATAATTTTAAGCAAGGTCCACTTCGTGTTAGTGGTTGTTTTTGAGTGATTCGGATACTCCTCCGTGAGTAGTTCGGAATGGTATATTCATATGCTTAAAATGGTGCTTGGGTGAATGAGAAATTGTTGCTCAAAGTTCACCCATTGGTGTTGGAAAATAAAGAGAAACAAGTTTGTCCCACATGAGAAATCTAATAAAGGAAAATTGTCTTTATATATAATTGCTCATATGTAGATAGGTAAGAGTTATAAGGATAGAGGCTCTCTTTACATGCGCGCGCTGGGTGCAAATCAAAATCCGAACAAGCCTGACTCGTGTGCACCCGCGCGTCCTGCGTACACGAATGCCGAACCAAATTATGCGGGCCCAGCCTCTTTATTTTTTCCAAGTCTTTTGAAGTTCCATAACAGTTAATTTAATTCTATTAGTTAACTGGGTGGTTACATCTTATGAACAGCCTCCCACTAATTCAATTTAATAGGCATGTTCTTTTCTTAAAGGGCATGTGTTCGTTTTTAGAAAAAAATACAGTGTTCCCAAAATCGTTGAATACGTCTCGCGTTCTACTGCACTATTCGGTAGGGGACAAATTTATTTTAAGGAGATTATTGCCGCATCAACAAGCCTCAAAATTTTTCTCTGTTTGTCTATTGCCGCTGTTCCTATCGCTGGTTCGTTGCTGCCTGGACTACTTCGCTCACTGCAGTTGTCCCGAGACTGTGTTACTTTTATTTCTCTTGTTGTGTTATTTCCTCTGATTATTGTAGCAACCATGTTGTGTTTTACTGTTTGTTCAGAGTCCTTTGTAAGAACACAATAACCAAAAATTTGTAATATCTATTTGTATTCAATGCATGTTTACCACCCACTGATACATAGCAAAGCAAGCTCAAACTTGTTAGAAATCACAAAGCTTATAGATTCTCAAATGCCAAACTGCGCTATTTGTGTGTGAAGCCAGCAACTGCAAGAAACCATGTTTCTTTTGATAAGGATATACAATCAAGTTGAGAAAGTCAAGGGAGAAAATCAAGGGATTCTTACTTTTGAAATATTTATAATTATGTCATTTATTTGGTAGTTACTCAATTTATCTTGTTTCCTTTTCTTGTAATCACTTTCCTATTTCATACTCCTCCAATGTGTATATAAACTGCCCATGATATTGAAAATAATAAGAAAAATAATTCTTCAACTTCTCTTACTAAAATCCCTTATGGTATCACAGCCCAGGTCCGCTCTTTGAATTTTTTTTTCCAGCCACGCTCTCTAATCTTCAGCAAGTCTCTCAAGAATTTCAACCCCTAGTTCCAATAGCCAACGAGAATACCCAAACTTTCATCCCCAATGCCCAAGAACCCACAAAACCATTGATCATGATTGCCATCCATAACTCTATTAAACTCACATCCACCAACTATCTCTCTTGGAAAACCCAAGTTGAAGCCATTCTCATCGGCTATGATTTACAAATATTCATTGATGAGACTCACTGTGCCCCCCACCCACCATCACAACTAATAATGTTATCTCTCATAATCCGAAATATCACACATGGCTACGTCAAGACAAACTATTATTTGCAGCTCTTGTCGGCACTCTTTCACCATCTCTAGTTCCTCTCATCACCCAATCTAAAACCACTTATGAAGCCTGAAAAATCCTTGCCAACACCTATGCTCGTCCATCTCGTGGCTATATCAAGCAACTCAAAAATCATCTTAAAAACACCACCAAAGGCTCTAAAACTATCACAGACTATATGCAGTCCATCAAAACCAGGGCCGATGAACTTGCTGCTCTTGGAAAGCCTCTTGACCATGAAGATCTAATTGAAAAAGTACTTGATGAAAACTATCAGTCCATCATTGATTCTGTCAACGGGCGTGATTCCTCTATCTTTTTTGATGAACTCCATGAAAAACTCATTAACAGGGAACTATCTCTCCGCAACAAGACAAGTCCCTCATCGCTACCGGCATCCGCTCATCCCACCAATGTTCGATCCTATCCACGGTCTACTAGCAATCGCACTCCTCAGCTCATTGGGTTCACACCCGCACCCACTCAAGCAATTACTAGAAGTTCTCCAACCAACACTCGAGACAACCGTCCTCATGCTCGTCCATTCCTTGGTCGCTGCCAATGGTGTCGTACTCAAGGTCATGTAGTTTCCTATTGTCCTTTCTTCCGCCAACAATTTCCACATGTGCAACCACCGCCTCGTCCCAGCAATTCGTCACAATCTCGAACATCTTCTCTCTGGCAAACTCAAGCAAATATTGCAACCACCCTTCCCTCCAACACCACCTGGCTACTTGACAGTGGAGCCTCACATCATGTCACCATTGATCTAAACAATCTTGCTCTCCACAATCTTTTATGATGGCACATATGAAATTATGATAAGTGACAGCACCGGACTCTCTATTTCCCATAATGGTTCTACCTCTCTTAACACTTCATCTCACTCTTTTACCTTATCTAATGTTTTATATGTACCCACCATGAAATGTAATCTTATTTCTATTTCCTAATTTGCAAGTCAAACAATACTTTCATTGAGTTCTTACCCTCTTCTTTTCATGTGAATGATCTCCGCACGGGGGCAATTCTGTTGTAGGGTCGGACTAATGATGGTGTATATGAATGGCCGCTCTCCAACTCTCAGTCCCCTTTAATTGTATTTTCAAGTATCAAGACCATTTTGCCCGAGCGGCATCATAGGCTAGGTCATCCTTCATCATCAATCTTCAAAAATATCATGTCTTCGTTTAATTCAGATGTTTCTCAACCCTCCCAATTAAATTTTAAATGTAATTCGTGCCAATGCAATAAAAATCACAAATTACCATTTTCTACTTTTACTATTTCTACTTCTTCACCTCTTGAAGTTATATTTACTGATTTATGGACCTCACCAGTCTACTCAATTGACGACTTTAAATACTACATCATCTTTATCCACCATTTTACCAAATACATCTGGCTTCATCCCTTCAAACGCAAGTATGACACACATGATGTCTTTGGATCTAGTTGAAAAATTCTTTAACCGTCCAATCATAACTCTCTACTCTGAAAATGAGGGGGAATATCAAGCTCTCTTTTCATTCTTAAAAATCAATGGGGTCTCACATCTTACTTCCCCACCTCACACTCCTGAACATAATGGGTATTCTGAACGTCGTCATCGTCACATTATCGAAACATGTCTTTCTCTCCTTACCTATTCATCCATCCCTCTATCATATTGGCCTTTTGCATTTTCCACTGCTGTCTATCATATCAATCGCATGGCTACACCAACTTTACACCACATTTCACCACATCTAAAGCTCTTTGGAACATTGCCCAACTAGTCCAAACTTCGAAAATTTGGATGTCTCTACTACCTTTGGCTTCGTCCATACACATCTCAAAAACTCGAGTCTCGTTCCTCTCCTTGTGTCTTTGTTGGGTATTCTCCCACTCAAAGTGCTTATCTATGTCTCGACACCTCTATAACTCGTCTATACACTTCCCGACATGTCCGTTTTGTTGAGTCTATTTTTCTTTTGCCATTTCCCATATGTCTCCTCCACGTGCCACTCCATCCACCATCTCTGAGTGGTGCTCTATGACTTTACTGGTTATGGTCCCATCATCACTGAATGCCGACTCTGCACCCCCACTGCTCCAAGCCAACCTCAATATCTATCTCACTTTACAATATGGAACCCCATTATCTGATCCGTCCGAGTATCGAACCGTTGTTGGTAGTCTCCAGTATCTCTCCCTCACTCGGCCAGACATTGCTTATACAGTGAACAAACTCTCTTAGTTTATGCATCAACCCACCAGTGACCATTGGCATGCGGTTAAGCGTCTACTACGATATCTCTGTGCGACTCTAGACCATGGCATCATCCTCCGTCGAACCTCCCCACTAGCACTCCTGCCTTTTCTGACGCTGATTGGGCAGGTAACAAAGACGATTTCACATCCACTAGTGTATATATAGTTTATCTGGGTCACAACCTTATTTCTTGGAGCTGCAAGAAACAGCGTACTGTGGCACGCTCATCTACTGAGGCTGAGTACTGATCGGTGGCCTCCACTGCTGCGGAATTTCGATGGATTTGTGCTCTCCTTACAGAACTGGGTGTCACTCTTTCCCTACAACCAATTATTTATTGTGATAATGTTGGTGCAACCAATCTCTGTTCCAATCCAGTCTTCCACTCCCGCATGAAACATGTGGCTCTTGATTACCACTTCATTCGCGAATAAGTTCAAAATGGTTTACTACGAGTGTCACACATTTCTGCAGCTGATCAACTCGACGACGCTCTTACCAAACCTCTTGCTCGTTCTCAGTTCAACTCTCTGAAGACTAAGATTGGACTTGCTCCAAGGCCATCCATCTTGCGGGGACATGATAAAGATATACAATCAAGTTGAGAAAGTCAAGGGAGAAAATCAAGGGATTAGCACTTTTGAAATATTTGTAATTATGTCATTTATTTGGAAGTTACTCAATTTATCTTGTTTCCTTTTCTTGTAATCACTTTCCTAGTTCATACTCATGCAATGTGTATATAAACTGCCCATGACATTGAGAATAATAAGAAAAATAAATCTTCAACTTCTCTTACTAAAATCCCTTATCTTTCTATTGTAAATAAGCCTCTCATATGGTACACACCGACCTCATTATGCATAAATCCGCATCTAAAAAAAACATTCAAAGATCATACTATAAAAAATTCATGACATACATGACATCTAAATATAGATGATCACTCATAAAATCATCATGACATCTCAAGTCAAATGATTACATATATTATTCAAATCGATAAGACTAATTATTGATGAATTTATAAAATATTTATTAGGAGTATTCTATGTGTTATTCAGGATTTAGTCTTTACTAAATAACTATAATTTTCCTAAATTTCTAAAAAAATATTATTATCTTTTCATAAAATGTCAGGTTAAATTTAGCCTATGATAAGTTTTGACTTTTCAAAAAATTTAAATTAAATTATTAATATTTTAAAGTTTTAGGGTTGATTTGTAAATATTTTATATATTAAATGGAGAATTTATGATATTTGAGCTTAAATTGTAATTTCTAAAATAATAGGGGCTCAACGATCTTTTCTAAAGGGCTTACACATGGCGCAATTAACGAGTGACACATGACCATTCAGTGAGTGACATGTGGTCTAATCAACGTGTGACATGTTATCCCTATCAACGCATGACACGTGACACACGTGGCCCAATCAATGCATGACATATGTTACATTTTGTCTATAAAATGACTTTCCCTTATTTTTTTGGATCCACTCTCTCTTTCTCTCACTTGTATCACTCGACATCGTCTTTCCAATGGCACCAGAGGTGAGGACATTTGAGCCTTACGGAGAAGTCATGGTCACCCAAAGTTCACGCTAAAATTAGAATAAACTACTATGTTTGCAGTCTTCCTGCCACCAATATTCGACACATTCGGAGAGTGAGCTCTTTTCTAATTAAGACCTTTTCTGATGCCACTGACTTGCTCCAATCCGACTCCATCTGAGAATTTTCATTTGTAAAAATGGGTGAAATTCGAGTTTTTGGCCGAGTTTGTGAAATCTGACTGTTGGATTGATTAACCAACCACACCGATTAATTGCCAGCGTTACAAGCATTTTGGTATATATATCAGCAATTCAATGTCTCTGGGTACCAAGTCCATTTTTCAGAACTGGCTTACGTTCCTTGAAGAACGTGCTGAGTCAATCCTAGATCAGAATGATACCCATATCGCGCACATCAGAACGGTTTGGAACATGTGGTCATGTTCTGGAAAAATCCCGATTCCAGGCTTCCGGTGGACTAAGCGAAACTCGTCACACGTTAATGTACTTGAACTTTGACTTTTCTTATATTTAGTTATATGTCAAGCATTTACGTGTATTAAATTATTGATTCTGATAATTGGATTATGTTTTACGTTAGTTTGTGAAGTTGGATGTGAAATGTTGATATTGATGGATAATGTAGGACTTAGATGAATATTTTTGTGGTATTGTATTGTAAATGGACAGTCTATAATTTAAATGGAATGATGCTGAATTTCTGTTAGAATTGTATAAGGATATTTAATTAGGACCATTTTATATCTAAGGTTTTGATATGTTATTTTTGAGTGGCCATTAGGCAGTAACCGGTAAGCGAGACTCAAGTGCCTCGTAAGATGTGTCGAGTGGACCCGATAAGAGTTTTGCAGCAGTATAATCAACAGAGTAGATTGGACGCATTGAGCACTGTAGTGAGATTGGTTTCACGTTTGGAATGTCAGATTGAGGTAAGGATTTGGTACTCGTGTTAATTGTGATTTTATGTTACTTATATGTATCATTATATTTTACTTATACAAATATGATATGTAATATTTTAATATTAGCCATGTTTTATAAAAATATGGGATAGCACGTGGTGCGGCAATGCCATCATGATTTTGATAAATATGTTTTGTTTCTTTGTAAATAACGGCATTGTAATATAAAGTGGTTAATTCGATTAGATTGGTAACTAAATTAAAATTTGGGTATATGTGTTGCATTGTATATGGTTATTATGTACAGTCCCATATAGGGTATCTGATTCACAGTCCCATTTTTTGGTATCTGGTTCACTATTCTCGTATTGAGTGTCTGATTCACGGTCTCGTTTGGGTGATTGATTATGTGGCACCAGCTGACACATTGATTATTCACAGTCCCTTTATGGTGTTTGGGTCATAGTCCGTTTGAGTGACCTGTTCTATGGCCTCATTTGACATTGATTATTCACAACTCCGTTATTATGAATTTTTAAAAATTTTATAAAGTGTAAATTTTTATAGATGTATAATAATAAAATTTTACACCACAATATTTCTTATCCTCATTTATTATTTGCGAATTCAGAAATGATAATTTCCCTATTAATTAATTAATTAATTAATTAGGGGGGATTGGCACATAATCCTTGAGCTTCCAGAAGCCATTGTCCAATTGAAGCATGCTCTTGTTCTTAACAGCAGTCCACCAATTAGGAGGTACTCCGTATTCAGTCTTCAAAACATCTAGTCCTTTGTTAACAAGTGCAAAATCTCGATCAACTGCTAATTCAAAATCTTCATCTTCAGCTCCACCTGCAACTCCATGCATATAATTCTCCAAATTATGCCAAACTGAAGGGAGATCTACAAGGGGTATATCGGTCTTCAAGTATGTTGATTTGGTAGTATTGATTTTCAACTCCTGTCCCACGTCAACGTAGCCAGTAACAGCAGGCGGAACTTGGGGAACAATGTCTTTGGCGTTTATTATGCGCAAGAGATGAAGATTATCGAGTCCTTCGAATACAGTCTTGAAGGTTTTGTCTCCAACGCGGGGGCTAGCAAAGACGATTGCTGTCAGTCTGTCACCATGCATGCTGACCCTGTGCCTGTGGGCTTGTTATATCCATTGGCTACTAAGTCTGCTGCGTTCAGTGTTGCAAGTGCTGACCCCAGGCTGTGGCCGGTCACTGTTATGCTCATCTCCTCGTCCTTGTATCTGTCCACCAGTGCCCTAACTGCACTATGCACCTGGAGAATAATTTAAATATAACTCAATCTTAATCTTAATAGTTTATTATTATTAAAGTATACGTACCTGGTCTTTGGCACTGGATTTGGTATAGGTAGAGGCTGAGTCAGAAGTGGTGTAGAGAGCATGGAAACCAAAGTGAACCTTAGGAGTAGGATCTGTAACTCCAAGTATGTCTGAAGCTGAAGTAAGAGTGAATTCAAAATCTTTGAACCACTCAGCAGCCAACTGAGTCCCCCTCCATGAAATCAAAATGTCTCTTCTTCCTAAAACAGCCTTTCCTTCATCAGTGGCCACAGCAACATACCCAATCCAAGCGGATTGGTCAGGGAGAACCCAATCAAAGAAATCAGTATCTGATCTTGCATATAAATAGTTGGTCACTGTGTATTTGTACGGATTGCCATTTTGTAAGGCTACATTAGAGAAGAAATCTTCTGGTGCATAACGGGGGAATCCGTACATCTTAGAAATGGTCTCTCCATTGAAAGAATCATAATTAGCTTGAACTCTTTCACCATAGTGAATTATACAGCGCCGGAGATTTATGTTTAGTGGGTTCAACAAACCATCCCAGTTGTTGCTGCCACTTACTTCCTTCCAATTCTCAGCTATACCCCCCATTGATTGATTCCCACTCTTACAAACATATTTTTAATTGCATGCTTTTTATAGATGCTAACTTCAAATAGCCCAAAAATTCGTGTCACGTCATTCATATAATAACTCAATAATATATTATTATGTTTGTTAAAATAAATAAAAAAAAACTAAATAACTAATAATTATATTTAATATAATTTCATATGCATATTGATTGATTGTACTAAGTTATCCAACATGCCCACATGCATTCTTAATTCATTTTAATCAATTTCTGAAAGCTAAGCTGCATGTGCAAGCTCTTGGTGACCACTTGGATTTTTAGTAAGATATTTATACTTTAGCCCCTCTCAGATTGATTTTCTTGCATTTTAGTCCCAAATAATTGCACTATGGCCTTGGTTTGGAATTTATTATTATTATTATTTTTTTACTTAGGCCCTCATTTGAAAAAGTTCACCGTTTAACCTAAATTTTACTTAATTTTCTTATGGGGTTTTACAATCTATTTACACCCAATTAAAATGGGGCTTAACGAACCTCAACTCTCAAATATTTCAAAAAGAATTGAATAGTTTCTGAAAATCTAGCTAACAACCTTGAGTAATTACAGTTATAATTGTTAATGGTTTGGAAAGTTTTTTAAAGAATTGATGAGATACAATTAATGTTCTGATCGATCAGTCTAAGACAAAGCTCGCCAAAGTTGAACTATAAACCCTTCACGACAGTGATCACTAATTAGACGATTTTGACATATATATTTCTGAAAATTAACCCGGCCAAGATTGGCCAATAATATAACACATGAATTTAAGAATTTAATTCACAATATCATGCTTCAAATAACTTAAAAGACAATTAAGCCCCACTTTGACAATTCTATAATGAAGGAAGTCGCTTTTGCTGGGGCGTCCCCTACGCTTGATCATTTAAATCCTTCATCTTCATCTTCAATTTACTAATCCACGTAATTGACAAATCGTTATAAAATTCAGATTCAATTTCCATCTTCAATTTTATTTTTCCAATCCACGTAATTGGCAATTCTAATGTTTAAAATCTTGGAGTTGCTGACTGTCGTGTTTTAACATTATGTGACATCTTCTTGTCGTGTAAAAATGCTTATAAATGGGAAAAATAAGGTTCACAATTAAGTATAAAATGAAATACTTTGATTAGAAGGTGACATTTTTTTGTTTTTCAATGGTATTCAATCTAGGTTAATTATTTTCAAAAAATGAAAAAGAAAATTTTAATAAAATGTTTCTTGTTTACTTATGGTCATATTATAGTATTTTTTTCAAAGATGAAAAATCGGTTTATTAATATTATTTAATATATTTAATAGATGGAAGTATTTTTATGATTTGCCTTAGATAAATTCAGAAATATTTATGTGTGTGTGAAGTTTATTGAATTATGATGCTTCAATAAGTGTTAGATTTCTTGGATATAATTCATCATTGTGCCATAAGTGATCAATAAAAGAATTCATGTAACTATTGTTGTAAATCCTCAAAATTCATTAAATATGAGATGTATATGGATATGTATATTATTAGAATTTCCTAGGGGTGTATGGGAGGTTGTAATCTTTGGAGGGTTGCAACCCACCCCAAGGGGTGCCCTATTGGCACCCCTCCATGCCTTATATAAGAAGGCTTTAATTCCAATATTAGATATAGAAAAAAGACATATACAGAAATACACCAACTTTAAAGGCATTTATGTTTTCCTTGTTTTGAGAGAGATTCACCATTGATTCCAAGTTCGCATACTTGTTAGGAGTGCAGCTTGAACAAGAAGAATCCAAGTAATCCTGGGAGAACGTTGGCAAAACGAATCCGTAAAGCACCTGTGACGGAGCCAATAAGTTCTTAAGGACAGAGATCATCTCGACTTGGACAACTCTGTATTCTCCATTTTCTGGTTTGTTTTAAAGATTTTCTGGTTTTAGGGTTTCATGCATCTAGATCTACTTTTGCTGTTTTGATCTGTTTGTTTGCAAGTTATATTACTGTTTGATTACACTAAATTTTACCAACAACTATTAATTTTTGAACTTGGATATTATTAACTAGGGTGGCAAAACGAATCGAATTTGCATCGAATCCTAAACTAATCGAATTGAAATGTGATGGATTCGTATTCGATTCATTTATTAACGAATACGAATATTTTTTTAGTCATGATATTATTTAATATCATAATTTACCATAGTTGATTTACATTAATTCTTCATAAATATATATATATATATATATATATATATATAATATGTAATTAATATATTTATTAAAAATATTTTACCAAATATCGAAAATATGATTTTTCCTATAGTAATTATCCACAATTTTTCGAATCTTAATTGAAAAATAACAAAAATTAGTAAAAGAAAATAATAAAACGAATCATAAACGAATAAACGAATCCATGAGCTTAAATTCGTATTCGATTCGTTTAATAAACGAATTATATCGAATTAACTCATTTATTAAACGAATCTATTTTTTCAAACCCGTATTCGCTTTAAAGCGAATCGAATCGAACGAATAAACGAATCCTGTCCCAAATTGTCACCCCTATTATTAACCCCATGCCTTGTTTTCACAGTCTTTGAATCTTATTCTCACAGTCTTTGGGTCTTATTCTCATATACTTCAGACATAATTTTATCAGTTTATGAGTCTTGTTCTCATCTCTTTTGGGATATAATCAATAGTAATCCGTCAAACAAAAACTAAATTTTATAAAAGTGATAGGGTTGTTGAAGAGACTAATGCCTTAAAAAAAGATTATTGAATTATGTAGTGTTTTGAAATGATGATTTATGTATGCATGATAGATTGTGTTTTGTGCTTCAATATTTTTTTACTATGGTTAGTAGAAAATTTCGTATTCCGATCTCTTGTATTGTTGAGTATGGAATTCCAGATAAAAAAATTATCTTATCTATGGAATAAAAAATTTGGTCGGGATTAAGAAAATTCTCTATCCTAAATAAAAATTAGTTTAGGATTTTGAATAATTTTTAGTCCCAAATCTTAAATTTCAACATAAAAATCTAGAATCCTGACTGAATTATGAAATTTTAAACCGTTTAATTTGAATATGAGACGAGACAGGATGTCTCGATTTCCCTCCCTATATTTTAAGAGGACTAACATAGTAACAGTACCATTAATTTCTCTTACACCTGCATCCACAAGATAAATCTTCGAACTTTAAACCTCCTAAAATGTGGTGTGATAACTATTAATTTTTTGGGGGGCAGGGTGCTAACTATTAATTGATTCAAGGAATAACGATATACAAAGATGATGGAAAATGGTTATTAATTAGAAAATATTCATGAGGAATATATGGTACACCCATGATTGTAATATTTTTATAGGGGTTTGAGGAAGTCACTAAGCTTCAAAATTCATGTGATTACATAGTAATCAAAGCTTCCAAATGCATGTGATTACATAATAATCAATGCTTCCAAATACATGTGATTGATCAATGCTTTCAAGTGCATGTGATTGTATAAGAAGTCATGCTTGTGATTGAATAGGATGTCATGTATGTGATGGTATAGGAACTTGACTCTCCCTCTTATAAATATGAGCATTTGTTAATTGAGATAAACAATCATTTAAGTTTGATTAAGGACATCTTTACAAGAAGTAAGGTATGTAATTCAGTGTATTTATGAATACATCTTGGACTGGTAATATATGTATAGTTAGATCATAAGTGAACCATTCATGGATTTTTTTCCATGCAAATATTAGGGATGATGTTTCTAACATTGGTATCAGTAGTATTAATACATGTATTCTAATTAAATTGCAAAAAAAACATGATCATGCATGAAAAATGAATTTTATTTTCATTTTAACAAAAATAATTTTCTTCCAACTTTAGGCCTTAATATCTCTCTGTAAAAACTGATTAGTAACATGTTCTAAGTTGTGTTGAAAATTAGGACATGTGATCTTTAATTCGATATATCATTTTCTTAATTTAGATTAAAAATAAGAAAGAAATGGGTCATAGTGTTGGCTAGTCGAATATATTTTTAACTAGAAAAACACTCCCAGAAGACTAAAATGATATGACATCCACTATTTAGAAATCCAGACGACATGTCGTTCGGGCATGGATGAGTTTCGTACGACATGTCGTTCGGGCATGGATGAGTTTCGTACGACATGTCGTACGTTCACTGCTGAACTGGACGACATGTCATCCACGTATAGATAAAATGACTTTAAAATAAGCAGGCGACATGTCATACATTCACACAATAATTTGATGACATGTCGTCCATGTCGTGTGACATGCACGCGCACGTGCGGCGCATGAGGTGTGTGGTTGGTGCGTGTGGGTGCACCTCTGTGACGGTGTGTAGATGCTCGTGACGGCACACGAAGGTGCTTGTGAATCATGTCTGCATCGGTTTTCTTCAGTAATATGATTAAATATCTAATCCTTTTTGCATAGTGTTCTCACTATTGTAATAGGCAGTGATAAATTTATTTTATCACATAAATTTTATATTTATGTAATTTACTGAATATCTGTGTGATATTTATATTTATCAATGTAACTTTTTATTTTCATTGTACTAATTTTTCCTAGTATTTGTTACAAAAAAATCATGCTAATAGTTCAAAGAACTGTAAGAATGGTTATGACATCCGCACATGTTGAAAGATTAAAAGACATGTTATCAGAAATGGGTATATATCAGATGGGTGAAAGTGATGATATGATTTCATATGTCATCACATTCAATAGCATATTACAAGAGTCAATTTAGGAAGATAATTGAATAAGGCAACCTAATAAACTCAGAATGCTACGACACATAGGGAAGCATAATAGACTCGGAATGCTACAACACACTCTCTCTGAGATATGAAAAATACGACTTACTGATATTTAGGAATCAGTAACGTATACAAAAGAACTACGTGTTCAATATTATAAAGCCATTAAGAGGTTGTAAATTGAGTATGTCAAACATAAAGTGAAAAATATAATTTTTCCTTTGATGTCTGAAAATAGTTGTCATGATCCTAGATTTGCTATAGGATTTCCATGGCTGTCCAAGATCAATTATGAGTTACTTTAATAGTTAAAGGATTCGTATCTTAACACACTTATGAATTGGGACGCTAACACATGAAAAATTCTAAAGTGTTAGATATTAATTTTTTCTATAACAAAACTCGGTTATTGTTGCTATGTGTAATTATTTGTTATTTCACGACATGTCAATATTGCTTTCATATCTTTATAAATTGATGTTTTATGTAAAATTTAATTTTTATAATTATATTTTGTAGTGTAATGTGCATTAGTTGTCACATGATTAAAAGGTTCAAAAAACTTATGTAATTTTTAGAAGATGATTTTGCATGATTGATTATATTGATAATATTTTCATATTGGGTCATTAGATGATGATTGGACACATAGTGGCCTTTTGACTCTAAGCTTATTGTAAAAATTTTATTAAACATAATTTATTTCATGATAAACTAAAGCAAAATTATTAACAAATGTGCATAAATGTCTGTAGAAAATTTTATATTTTTGAAATGGCTTCCGCAACAAAGAATATTATCGCTGAACTCAATAAGGGTGAGAAACTGAATGACTATAATTATGAAATTTGGAACATGGAAATCCAGTATATGTTAGAAGAACAAGAGGTTATTGAAACCCTGACAATGAGCATGAATGAACTTGAAGAAGGCATCACGCCCCAACACAGACGAGACCAAAAGGCATATGAGGCTTGGAAGAAGAAGAAATCCATTGCCCGCATTATGTTGCTAAGCAGCATGGATAATGACCTTATGAAAGAGTTCAAGAAGTATGACTTGGCTAAGGATATGTGGTCCACACTAGCCGAGAAGTTTGGTAATATATCGATAGGTAAACTTAGGTCACTCACAATCAAGTTCGACACATATAAGAAACCCCATGAGTTCACTATGTCAAAGCACTTAAGGCAAATATCAAACATGATTACTGAATTGGCAGATGATGGTCATGTTCTTTTAGATGAATAGAATGTCCAAGCGGTCATTCATTTTCTTCCAAATAGCTGGGAGCATATGAAGATGCATTTGACCCATAATTAGAGCATCAAAACTTTTGATGATCCTAAACGCCGCCTAGAATTAGAAAGTGACTGCTTCGCAGCCGCTAAGTCAAATATTGATGTATATATGATAGAAACCAACAAACCTAAAGGTTTCAATAAGAAAAGAAAATTTCATGGTGGTGGGATCCACTTTGGAAAAGAATAATATTCTTCCAAGTTAGGAAAGAAACAGAAAATTAACCAACATGGGAAAGGAAAACGTCATTCCAAAAAGAAAAATATGGCAAAGATTAAATATTTTAATTATGGTAAGAATAGTCATTTTTCTCATGACTGCACAGAGCCTAAAAATAGTCAGGAGCCACAGACCATATGGCGAATGATAGAGATGCTTTCTTGGAACTTCGATAAATTTCACCTGGGGTGAAGTTGATATACGTTGGCAAAAACTCATGAGTTGGAGTCAAAGGAGTGGGTACATGCAAGTTGGTCTTGCATGACAAAAAAACTCTATTCCTATGTGATATATTGTTTGCTCCATAAATTCGCCGAAATTTAGTTTCTATGTTGGTCTTAGTTAATTTGGATTTTAAGTTAAATTTGGTGTTGATTTGTACTTAGGTACAATACATTATGGTTTTAATTATTTTCTAGATGATTTTATTATCTTAAATGTTAAGTACTTTAACCATAATTCCATTTTTTCCTTGTTACATCGCTTGTCAGTAATGATAGTGATGTGAATGTGTAGCATGCTAGACTTGACCACATTGGCCAACAAATAATGAACAAATTAGCCAAATGAGGCTTTCTGGGATACATAGAGAAATTAGATTTATCTATATGTGAATATTGTTTGGCCGAAAAAACTACAAGAAAACCATTTGGAAAATGAATTAGAGCAAAATATCTATTACAATTAATCCATTCAAATATCTGTGGTCCAATTAATGTAAGGGCAAGACATGTAGTATCTTATTTCATCACATTCATAGATGATTTCACATGCTTTAGTTATGTCTATGTGATTGTTCATAAATCTGAAGCATTAGAATATCTTAAGAAGTTTATGAATTTAACGAAAAATCAATTAGACAAGAAAATTAAAATATTACACACTAATCGTGGTCCTGAGTACTTATATGATCACTTCAGAGAGTTATGCGATGAAAAATGAATTGATCGTCAGTTGACTACTCATACTACTCATCAATAAAATAGTGTTACGTAAAGAAGAAATAAAACTCTTCTTGAAATAGTTAGGTCTATGATGACACAAGTACATTTGTCTATAACCTATTGGGGTGATGCATTGTTGACTGCCACATATATACTTAACCAAGTGCCTTCAAAATCGGTCGCCACCATACTATATGAGTTATAAAGATGTCGTAAATCAGATCTTCACTTTCTGAAATCTTGGGATTGTGCGGTCTATGTCAATGTATGTTTTCACGAATATGGAAAATTAGGCCTAATAAGAAAGAAAAAAAGTATCTTCATTAGATATTCTGAACAATCAAAATGGTATATTTTGCATAAGTATGATGAATTAGTTTTTCATGAGTCTTCTTTACGTGATCTAAGTGGGATTGATCTACATGATCCAAGAGTGAGAGTAATGTGCATGATCCAAATGTGAATAATTATTAGGGTTGGTGCTCAGAGTGCCAATCTGGATTGTATTTATGTCCGATTCATAAATACGAGCAATCTTATTTTCCATAATATTACTTAATTTAATGGTAGCACATTTGTCTTTTATACACTTATTCGATCTAATTACGATTAGATATCTGATTACGATTAGATCGAAACTAAATCTGGTTTAGTGATACGTGTATATTAGACAAAGACCCTATGATTTACAGTATAGTGAGCAGTTACAACGTAATTTGTAATTGATATTGGGAAGCGCACTATTAGTTGTATATCCTTAAATAAAGTTCATGGTCAAGATTTACTAGCACGGGTCAATTAGTAAAATCCGCTGAGACCAGTACATATCGTATATCGTGACGTGGTCCGATGGTTTATCCTAATGAACCATGAATCTCAGGAGACTCGTATAGACATGTAGGTGTTTATTTGATAAGACACTGAACAATTCATTGAATATTTCCTAATAGATTGTACACCAACGTCAATGGGAATCTTCATGAGTTGAGCTAGCATAGTGGTCGTTTAACTTGAGATATCACAGTGGGATATATAAGTTATCATCCACACTTTGATGGTAGTCACGTCAACGATCTATTCATGATCAGACCTCCGCCTGTTCATCGGGTGTGGACTGATGCTCATGATATCCAGTGCGTATCAAGACAGGATCCATCAATCATGTGTACAGAGCATATGCATCCTCACGTGTTTACGATCTAGTAAATCCATAGCCGTGGTATAACTTCAAAAATCAATTCCGACTGTTATTTAGAGATCGTAAATAGAAAGTCGATTTTATTATACCGAACGGATTTGACGTTCTCATCTATATCCCAGATATAATACAGATAGCCTGTGACGGAGGGATTATACGTATATAGTGACATCGACTTGTATAGTTTAGCGAGATTATTTGTGGTCGTCATAATCCATGAGTGGGTGGATTATGGACACGAAATTGGATTTCGTGACGGATAAACCTAAATTTATAGAGTCTCACTATATGAATTGTACTCGTTGAGCATTTGGGCAACGTGTTATGAATAATACAAATAATTCATAATACTTCACCAGATTAAGCGAGTTAGTTCGGATCGTTTAATCGGTTAAATGATAACACTTGCATTAGAGAATTTTATCCGATAATAATTATTGTGTATTTGTATTCGGTACATAATACGATTAGATATACATTAATTAATCGTCAAATGAGATTTTGACACATGTCATAAATATATTTATTTATTATTTATTGTAAATAAAAAAAATACATATATAATAAAAATTACATTAATTGATTATTTGGATATTTAATTGTTAAATATTTAAATGATTAATTAATTAAATTTTTTTCTTTAAATGTTATGGAATTTGTCCAATTATGATTGGTTCAATGACATGACTTTATTAAGCTTAGATGTTCAAATTTGATTTGTCCACCTTTGAGCTTATCTTGTTAGCTTTTTAATTTAATGAAATTAAAAAAATCTAAATTGACAAAAAAGCCCCCAAAAAGTCTGTCAGGGCTTTTTAAAAGAATAAAAAAAAAATCCATCTTCTTCACTTCATCTCTATGGCCGAAACTTCTCAAAACAATGGGTTCCAAAAATTTGTTTGAAGAATTCATGGAAAAACAAAGGATAATTCAAGGAAAAAAAAGGCTTAGGAAATTGAAGATTAAGCTAATCCTAAGTCTTCTTGAGCTTGAAATTAGTTTCTTGTTTTCTTGAATTATTTGAATAGTTTTGGAGTCTCTTTTATTTATGGAAATTGGGGTTTTTGGTTGTGGATGATGAAATATAAGAATTAGTGCATGTATGATGTAGTTTTGGGTAATATTATTATAATATTGTTTCAATTTATTGTTGGACAACCTTGTTGCCATTCTAGAGTGTGATAACCACTCTTATTATGCCTATAATTGTTCTAAAATTCTTCATGTGTGGTGGCTTTAAATGGGTGTTGGATTAATTAGATTAATCTTGCTAAAAATTGGATTTAAAGTATGTAATTTGGCCATTTTCTATTCTGGATCAGACCTAGTGTTTGTTCTATTTTGGTGATGAAAATATTATCTTTTGAATGTATTGGATGTGTTTTGGGAATTAGAATAATTGCCGGAAAGTGTTTCCGAGTTGAAATAAGCGAAAAATGCCAAAAACGGCGTTATCGAGTGACTTTTGAGTCAACCGGGTGACGGCTGTCCAAACAGTGAGTTTGTCACTGTTCGGGCAGCCCATGAACTGTCCTGACACTATTGGGGTTTACCTGGATAGTCCCCATAAGTGTCGGATGGTCGGTTCGGTCAAAAATATGTTTTGCGTCATTTTGAGAAAAATATTTTTGTAAAAGTTTCGCTACGTTTCAACTTTATTTATGTTGATATTTGATATTGAATACATAGATTTAGGTGAAATATGAATAAATTATTCATATTAGATATTGAATAATTTATTCGGTAATTTGAAAAAATTTTGAATTACTATTTCACCCGAACCGCGCTTCCGCTGCGCTCATCGCCCAAAACCCTAACAATAATATGCAAAGTGAGAAATTAGTTCCACAACCAAAATCCCAATTATGACGTAGTAATCATATAAGCATTCATCGACATCATTTCGATATCGAAGGAGAACGTTTATGATTCTACCTCAAGACGATGAAGAGCCTAGAAACATAAATGGGGCTCTTCAATGCTTTGCTTAGGAAAAATGGATGAAAACAATAGAAGAATTTTTGAATCATATATTTGACTATAAAAATAGCTCTTACATGAGAGTTAAAATTATCCCCCAACAATAAGTCCCAAGTATGAGAACTTAGAAAGAGTGTTTAATGGTTTTTTTTTTCCTTTCAAATTTTATAATATTTGTAAATTCTATTCAAATAATAATAGAGTTTATTTTTCTTCATAAATATTCTTAGAGAATCACCACTGGCTCAGCCTCAACGATCATATATAGGTTGACAACTCAAGTAAGTTGGAACAATTAAATGCCTAATCCTAATGGCAATTGACTAAGGCAGATGTAATTGATCTAATTCTCTTCTTCTCATTGATCGGGAACTCCTCGTCGGTATCAGAGATTTTACAATTTATTTCTTTCATAAATTATCTGAACTATGACCTATTGCCCTTAATCATTCGTAAACTTACATATTTCATAGGAGATTTTTCATTTGCACGTAAACATAATCACATTTCGAGATCTACCCTAGACCGTCAATTAAACAAATGGATTAATTTCATAACACAGTGTGTTTGGCTTCCAAAGCGAAGATATATATCAGGAATAAATAGATAAATAAAATGAAATTATTATCATTTTCATTATTTGATAAATTGAGAAATAATAAAGAAGCAGGAGTATAAACAAAGAGGTATAAAAGATATTAGTGTGTAATATTTTACTACCCTAATAAAATATAAGATTTTATAAGGATATAACAATAAATGTAAGGTTTCGGAATAAAATGTAAAAATAAATATCACACCTCATTACCTGTACCTATTTACGATTTCTTAATTTATGAAATAATAACCAAAAAAATAAAATAATAATAATAATAATAATAACTGCAGCAGTAAAATAACATCAATGTGAAAATAGAGAGCAAAAATAAATTTTGAACTAATACTGACCATTTGATGTGCATGAGCTCCAGGCAATACAGTTCACATTCCAATTCACATTGCGTAGAACTCCCCAGTTTCCATGTGGCTAAATATTTTGAGTATATAATACGAGTGGAATTACAAACCATTCCTATATTACAATTAATCGGAAGTGTTAATCAATAAAATGACCGCATAAACAGGCTACCGAGCAAGCATAGCTTAGAAATTTGCTCCAGTAAAAGCGGATCGTTATAGACAAAGTTGGAGGATCTGGAAACACCAGTCATTGAAGACCATAAACAAGCAATGCTCCAACAGCACCAACACCAGCAAGTAGCCCAATAATTACACCAATTGGAGGCAATCCCCCACCAATTGGCTTTCCAGTGTTCACATCATATTGCGCAAATCTTTTTTTGGGTGCTTGGCATTGCGGACATATATATGTATCCGGCTGCAAATTTACAGACCAACTTTTAGCTACATATATTTGTTCATTTATCTGACAAAGGTGTTATTTATGTGCATGGTGAATAATATTGTTACTTAGTTGGGACTAAGCTGGGACTGGTTTCAATTCAAACCAATTAAAGCATGATAAAGAAGAGACACTTACCAGTTCATCGAAAGGTTTCTGTAAGAAATATATGTAACCACAGTCGAGGCATATGTGAGTGGCTCTAGCCTGCATAAACCCGTACTCTTATTAGAGAAAAGCATTGCAATTTCATCATCCAAAATTATTTATTAACTTATCAAGTCTATAAGAAGACACTTGCCTTTTGAGTCTCAGTTAACTTCCTACCAAAGCGGGGAGGAGCTGGACGCTTTGGTAGTCGTTTGACATCTACTGATGTGCCTCCTCTGCTTGAAAAGAAAACCAATGTGAAATATAAAAACTACTCAGCTTCCATTTATGAGACTTTCAATTGCTTATTCTTTTCGTATATTTTACCTTTGCAGGAAAATTTTCAATATGAAATGAAAGATATATATAAAATTCATCTCGGAAAAGAATGATTAACAAATTTACCTAACAACAAAGAGGTCAAGATCGCAACTTTATACAAAATTGAAAAATCAAAAAGCAGTCGGAAACAAAGAAAATAAATCATGGGACCTCAATGTTGATGCACAATTAGGTCATTAATTCACCAGAGCTAACAAGCAGTCCTCAAATTTTGCTCCCTTGTAAAGATTTCCCATGTGACTGATCCATACTCTAAATGATTTCTTCGTACAGGATCCAACTTAGCAATGTCAAGTGTTTTGCTTTTCCACTTTAGCAACTATTGGTCCAGTGGAGAAGGTTTAAACATAATTAGTTTTGCGCTAAGCGGTGTGGCTTAGTAGCAAAGGGTTTAAGACTTGATTGTCTGGTCCTGAGTTCGAGTCTAGTGGTGCATTTTTCTTTGTAAGAGCCTAAGGCAGCCGGTGGTTTTACCTGCTCCACTTAAATCCGGGTCGGATAGTTTGACGACGGGGTTTCCAACATTACCCAAAAAAAAAACTATTGACACATCATTTATATTTAGATGAGTACCAAATTTTCTTTCTGTGTTAGTTTATCATACCTTGCTTTTATACTTAGAAAGATTAGGAAAAGACAAAGTTTTCAACCAATAATCATATCGATTTACCATTCTCTTTTATCTTAGATCAATTTGTTTTCACAATCAATCCAACATTTAGCATATTACAATTTTTTTTTTTATGAAATTAAATTCAATTTAGTTAAGAATCTTTAGATAATCCAACTGTTAAAGGGTTACCTATGATGGGCTGACTTAACCCTTACTGAAGGTAACCACCACTTGGGCAATTACCACTTTTGCATTTCATTTAAAATGCAAATAAGTGATAGTTCTTGGTTAAAATAAGTTAACAAGTAGTGGAATCTTTGATTTGCTAACTTATCTCCCTCACTATCTCCCAGTCATAAAGTGCATAGCATTGCAGAGAAGGAAAAGGTGGAGCGCAAAAGAGTTGCAGAGGATTCTCAACAAAAAAAAAAAAAAAAACAAAAGCATAGAGCTTTGAGAATTCTAAAATTCCAGCCCCATTGCAATTGTTTGGGTTCTTAAATTGTGGAAAGAGGAAACCTTTCTGATGTGATCATCTCTCAACCTTCAATAGTAATCTAACACTCCATCGATCAAAATTCCGCTTCCACTTAGTGTGCAGAAGGCGTATATATGAATTTAATTCAAAATTTATTCTTTATCATGCCTATTAACACCAACACTTTCATAAACATATTTACTTTGTCAAATAAAAAAAAGTCTAAAACTACATTCAAAGTTTCAAACTTAAAACACATTAATTAAAAGAATAATAATACATTAACCGTTTTTTTTAACTTAATAATCATTAAAATAGTTTTTGTTTAGCAAATCCATATTCGGAACTACCAATTTTCAATACAATCCACCTCATAAGATTTTTGCGGAAAGGGTGCATTGTGGATTGGATATAACTCCCTTTTACTAGCCAACAAGGGGGCACAACCAAACATTTTTCTCATGATTAACGATCATTTTAACTTTAGTGTTTTCCATGTTTGATTAAATAAATAACAAATATTATGCAGAGCTAACATAAATTAAGAAAGAAAGAGAAGGAAAAGAAACCTGCTGACAACAAAGTAGATAGAGTCTGGCTTTGCTTGGATTGCTGTTTTGGTGAAACCTAGCTTATCAGCAGGCCAGAGTTCATCCCCAAAGAAGCTGCTTGTATAAAGAACTTGATCCCCCGCCTTAAGACCAGCCTTTGCTGCATTCCCTCCCCCTTCCACAGCCTATATATATTTATATATTTATATAAATGTCAAATTCATTAATTAACATTAATTAACAAATTTATTAATTAAGATTAAGAAAGAGAACTCACAGTGATGGTTACTCCGCCACCAGGCTTTTGACCCAAAGTAAGTCCCAGTGGCTTGTCGACTTCAACCTCGATAGTCTTTGAAGCCCCAGCAGTTCTTGCTGTTATCTTCTTATTAAGGCTTCTAGTTACAGTTACATTGGTGAAATTGCTCTTTTTCTCATACAAGAAAATATCTGACACACTCCTTTTAGCTTCTTGAAGAGATAGACCTTGTAACGTGGTTTTCTAGATAAATAATACAGGGAGAGATAATAAAGATTCATTTGAGTAATAATAACTGGGAAGAAAATTAAATTAAATTAGTTCATATATAGTACCTGCCTATGAGTATGGGAATGAGAGAACGCTGTTGATCTTGGAGAAATTTTAATGGAAGCTCCTGTAACTACTGCTGTAGATGACATGTTTCACACTCGATAATAAGAGAGGGAATTCGATTGTTAGGCAGCTGAGTGGATACATATAATTTACAATTCCACGAGTAGATAACTTTTTAGTGGCAAGTAGACGAAGTTGGACTGACGGATGGCAGAAAAAGTCCGGATAAGGTCCGGATCTGTAGAATTCGGAATGATCCGGTTCGAAAAATGATTCCTTCTTAAAGTATTCATTAAACAGTACAATGTGATTATATATGACTTAACTCTAATATTATGAATTTCTTTTGAAGGCCTATTATATAAAAAAATTTATATCTATTTAAATTATAATCATATACGTGTTGATCTAAAATTCGAGTGTTCCACGAATTCTTACGTGTTGAATTATGTCTTTTGATTTACACAAGTGAAATTAAACCCGGCCACGGTTCCGGTTCGGAACCGGAACCGAACCGGAATGGGACCGATTCGGTTGGGGTTCCACCCCAACTCGAACCGGTCCGAACCGGAACCGAACGGTTCCGGTTGGAACCGTCGGGTTCCTGTTGGAACCGTAGGGTTCCAACAGGAACCCTACGGCCCCCAACGGCTAGTAGCCGTTGGGGGCCTAATTCCCCCAACGGCTACTGCCGTTGGGGGATGCAGGGAGCCGTTTGGCTCCCTGCCAAACGGCTCCCTGCCAAAAAAAAAATATAAATGAAATTATAAAATTTTTTTTATTATATAAAATAAAAATTACTAATGTACCCCTAATAACGGTAATAAAACGGTTATATTTAGGGGCATTTTTGGTATCAAAAAAATTCTAAAATTCTATAAATAGGATTCATTTTTCATAATTTCATCACACCAATTTCTTAACTCTCTCATTTTCTATAAATCTATTATTCTCAATCTTACTTCAATACAATTCTCTTATTTTAGTTGTTAATTAATTTGTTATCATTCGGCATTCGCATCGCAATTATTCAAATGACAAGCTCATCCGAGAACATAATGTCAAATATGCCGACCCAAGAGAGCGGCCCCAGTGTCAGTGCACAATCACGGAGAAGAGAAGTTAAGGCTCGGTCCTCCGATATTTTCAAAATTCATTTTAATTTGGAACGCCTAGACGATGGTTCACAACGAGCAATTTGCAACTATTGTGGGGTTATCTATAAATTTTCTGGTGGATACGGAAATATGATCAAGCACATGGAGAAACATCATCCGGTTGAATTTGGCATTGATACGACGCAGACTCAAATGGCCAGGTACACATCATCTAGTAGAGGTACGAGTAGTGTAGATTTATTTAAATATTCTGATGCAAAAAATAGAGAAGAATTTGCGAAATTAACATGTATGGCACATCTTTCTTTAAGCTTTGGTGAAAAACTTCATTTTACTAATTACGTGCATAATGCTTTAAACCCTGCTGCATGTAGAATGACTCGAAACACAACAAAACGTCATATTTTCAAATTATATAAAGATGGTAAAATTATTTTAAATGAAATATTTAAAGAGATGAAAGGTCGTATTTCTATATGTTCTGATATTTGGAGTGACCATTGGCAAACACACTCATACATGGGTGTGACTTGTCATTGGATGATGCATCATTTACCATGCAAAAACGACTCATTGCATTTAGAGTTTTTGATGACCAACATACTGCACATAATATTTATAGAATGATGAAGGTAATTTTTGATGAATATAGTTTAGGAGAAAAAATTTTAACAATTGGATTTGATAATGCATCTGCAAATACTGCATCCATCAATGATTTAAAAGAAATATGTCAACCAAATTTAGGGGGTCGATTTTTTCATATTCGTTGTACATGTCATGTCCTAAACTTATGTGTGCAAGACGGTCTAAAATTATTTCTCCTTTCCTTGATCCTATTAAAACGGCACTTAAATGTATTTGGTCATATTCTCAAGTTAAGAGGGAATGGACCAAGTTTTGTAAAATAAATGGTAGGAGTGGGCATCGGATCGGATCGGACCTGATCCGATCCGATCCGATCCGATTATATCGGATCGAATCGGATCGGATCAGGCTGCCGGATCCGATCGAATCGCGACGACTGGATTCGTCGGATTTCGAATCGGATCGGATTTTATCCGATCCGATCCGATTCTAACCGATATTTTATTTTTTTGCGTTATTGAGCCAAAACGACGTCGTTTTGGAAGCTCCAAAACAACGTCGTTTTGGGCGTGACAAACCTAACTTGTTTTAGGTTTTCATTTTCAACTTTTCCTTAATCAAAGTATCAAACACCACTCTTCACTTCAGTATTCGTCTTCGTCAAACACCAGTACAACACTCTTCGTCTTCGTCTTCGTCAACACCGCCACCAGCACTATTCGTCTTCGTCTTCGGTAACCACTCTTCATCTTCGTCTTCATTTTCGTCAAACACCACCAGCACTCAAGTCTCATCTTCGTCTTCGTCCATCGTCGTTCGCCGAATCAGATAAACCAAACCAGAAACCACCATCGGCCACTGTGAATCAGTCTTCTCTCCGGCAGTGTTTGTCTGTTTGAGTGAATCAGTTCACTCTTCGTCTTCGACTCAGGCAGCCATTCAAGGTTTGATTTTGATGGTTTGTAAGTTGTAACATTGCATGTAGTATTATGTATATATTTGCCTAACTTAATTCTGTTTATGTATATAACTATATATTGTCATTTTGATTGTGTTCTGAATTATTGTTTTCCCTGGATTTCTGGTATAAACTCGTTTGCTTTGGTATAAACTCGTTTTATCGATTCTTAAATGTATAAACTCATTTTTTTTGCTCGTTTGACTTGGACATGTCCTACTATTATGACATATTGAGTGGTCAGTGGCAATTGTCTTTGGTGGGATTTGAATTTTGGACATAATATTGAGTGGTATACTGGTATGTTAGTAAGCTGTGTGTATTGTCTATATGTTTGCAAGCTGTTGCCCAAGTATTTGATTGAAAATTTGAAAGTTAACATTTTTTAGGTAGACAGTAGACTGGTAGAGATTCCAAGTTTTATTTGGCATATTGTTTTGTGACTGTAGATTCCAAGTTCTTACCAGACGAACAAAATTATTTGAACATCACTCTTATTTGTTTCTTTTCTTTGTTTTGTTGTTGCTCTTCATTGTAGATGAGTGGCTTTGGAAGCTCACCCAACAGTAGTGGGTCAGGGTCAGAATCAGATTCTGATGATGTACATTTAACAGAATTAAGAAAACGGAAGGGAAAATGAAAATTTCCATCAAACTCTGATAGACCGCCATTGTCAAAAAAACCTGATTCATCACCATCAATCACATCAGTAGCCACTAAAACAAGAGCTAGAAGATCTGAAGTGTGGAAAGTTTTTCGCATGAGTGAAGATAATCCGGATAGGGCTGTATGTACATATTGTCAGAAAACTTATGCTTGTAGTGTAAAGGATCGGTCCACAACCAACTTGAAGAGGCATATGGAGACTTGTAAATCGTACTTGGCTTATTGTGAAGAACAAGGTGTTTTGGTTGGGGTTGGTGAAGAGGGAGGCACAAGTGGAAATCTCATCGTGAGAGACAGTCATTTCAATCAAGCAGCGTGTCGGAAAGCAGCTGTGAAGATGATTATTGTTGACGAGCTACCATTTAGCTTTATAGAGAAAGAGGGTTTTCGCCATTTCTGTAGTGTTGCTGTCCCTCGTTTTGATGTCCCATCTCGTAGGACTATAACTAGAGATATCCTACAATTGTATGCTGATGAAAAAGTGATGTTGAAGAGTATTTTATCTGCGGGTCATCAGAGAGTTAGTTTGACCACCGACATATGGACGTCAATTCAAAACATTAGTTACATGGTTATCACTGGACATTTCATAGACAATGATTGGCAATTGCATCGACGAATCCTTAGCTTTTGTCCAATTAGCAATCACAAAGGGGACACTATCGGAAGATTAATTGAGTCTTGTTTACAGAACTGGGGTATTGAGAGAATTTTTACTATAACTGTGGATAATGCCAGTGCTAATGTTGTTGCCATCCAACAATTGGTGAGGAAGATGAGGACATGGAGGGGAGATGCATTGGTGCTTAATGGAGAGTATGTGCATATGCGGTGTTGTGCTCATATATTAAACTTAGTTGTATCTGATGGTCTGAAAGAATTGGATGACAGCATTATAGCAATTCGCAATGCTGTTAAGTGTTTGAGATCTTCTCCATCAAGATTGGAAGCATTTAAATCGGCGGTAGCACGTGAGAGGATAGAGAGCAAGGGAAGTGTCATATTAGATGTTCCTACTAGGTGGAATTCCACCTACTTAATGTTGAATGCCGCATTAGACTTCCAGAAGGCCTTTGATCGAATGATTGATGATGATGGTCACTATGCTCCATAATTTAGAGATGATGAAAATGAGAGCAAAAGGATTGGGCCCCTACAGATATAGATTGGGAGAAAGCTCAATACTTTGCTGATTTTTTAGAGATTTTTTATGATGCAACGAATATGTTCAGTGCCTCGTCAACCGTCACCTCTTGTTTCACTTACAATGAGATTTGCAAGATTCATACTAGCTTGAAAAACCTAGCCCGTAATGAACATCCTCTATTGCATGAGATGGCCATATCTATGAAGATGAAATTTGATAAATATTGGGAGACTACTGCCAAAATAAATAAATTGTTGATTGTGAGTACTATTCTCGATCCACGGCGTAAGATGACATTTGCCTCTATTTGCTTTGGTATACTTTTTGATAATGATAATGTTTTGATGGAGGAAATGAGAAAGTCCACTAGAGATTTATTGAAAAGATTATACGATGTGTATATGAATGGTATGGCACAAATGGGTTGTTTGTTGATGGTGATGGATCAAGGGTTGGTGGTGTAACTGGTGTTGGTGGATATGAGTCTAGTGGTGGAATGACACATACTCAGCCGTTTGTTAGACCGCGAGCACAAGATAGAATGCGTAAGCGCAATACAAGTGTGCAACTTGATGATCCGTTTCAGGTTTTTCAGACTAGTCATTTCATTCATCAAGAGGAAAGTACTGAGGTTGATATGTATTTGATGGAACCCTATGAGACAAGTCGTGACCCTAGCTTTAGTGTTTTGATGTGGTGGAAAACAAATACTGGTAAGTATCCGATTTTGGCTAGGATTGCTCGTGATATTTTTGCAATGCCAGTATCGACAGTGGCATCGGAATCGGCATTTAGTACGGGCGGTCGTGTTCTTGATAGTTTTCGTAGCTCATTAACTCCCGTAATGGTCGAGGCTATAATTTGCACTCAAAATTGGATACGGAATAAGCTTACAATTGACAAAACCAATGAGGTGGAAGTCATGCTATTGGAGGCTGAGTACTACGAAAAGCTTGAGGAAGGTAAAAAAAAAACTTATTATTTTGTTTTGTTAATTTTTTATTGTTAATACTTAATACAATAAAATGCAAACTTATAATAAGTTTTTTTCTTTGAAGAATATCGTAAAGTACAATCTGAATCATAATCACTGGGTCATGTTGCTAGCACTTGGCAGTGGAGTTTGAGTCAAATTATGTAAGTCGCTCTCTCTCAAGTTTGTGAGCATCCTAGAGTTAACTTGATGTTCCCTCCTGCTCATTTAATGCATGAATTTCCATTAGTAATACGATATAGCAAGGTACTTAAGTTGGCAACAATTTGGTGTAGTGCCCAAATTTTTTTTTTAAGGCTAAGAACTGCAAATTTGATTAGTTGTGAACTTGCAGTTGAATATAGGAGGCTGACTGGCTAAGAAGTGTTATGTATATTGTCATGTTGCTTGTGTTTTATCTATATTTCCGATGTGGTTATGTGCAATCTGCATTTATCATACAGAAGGGTTCATAGTTTAGTTAATTTTCTAGACCTTCTAGATGAGTTATACAATGTAATTTTATTATTTTGTACATTCTTTCAGGATATTTGGTACTGACAAGGGTTACAGGAAGTTGAAGGCACTAAAGAATCTTGGAAGTGAAGATGACAAGAAGCAGACGTAGCGATAGGAAATAAAATTTTCCGTTAGCTTCAAGATTAGAAAGCAGGGTTCCTGGTTAAAGGGCATCGTGGAAAAGGTTTTGTTCTGTCCCTGCCTCATCCCGTGTGAAACCACCTTTTAGTAGTTTACTTACCGTTCATGTTTACACCCTGTGGTTGTCTGGAATCATCGGACTTTTTTTTTTTTGGGACATTTTGTACCTTCTTGTTCTTGCATCATTGTGAAATTTATGTGCTATATCTAACATTTTCATTAAAGATTAGCCCCCCTTTTAACAAACTGGATTATGCTGTAGATCCCTTTTTTTTTAAACTCATATGAACTCAACCCAGTTATAACCTTTCTGGGACTTGCTGTATTCGCTGAAGTTTTATGTTTGTTTGTTTGTTTTTAAAATTAGGAGCGACCATGTTCTGCTACAGAATGCATATAGCTAAAGCTTGTGTATCATCAATGAGCCTTCAGCTCTTCCTCAGTTCCTTGGGTGGGCAGCAACTTTCCATTTCCAAATTGTTTGTGCTTCAATTGACAATTGCTTTTTTGGATGTTTCATAACTTTCATAGATGTGAAACAATTGTGTTATGTAGCAGGCTGTAGCTTTATTTAGGCCTGGTTTTGGTATATTCAAATTCGGATTTCTTATAAAATTCGGATTTCTTATCAAATTCGGATATCTTATCAAATTCGGATATCTTATCAAATTCGGATTCCTAATCAAATTCGGATTTCTTATCAAATTCGGATCCCTTATCAAATTCGGATCCCTTATCAAATCCGGATCCCTTATCAAATCAAATTTGTCCGATCCGATAACTAATCGAATCGGTTCGAATAGATCCGATCCGATCCGATAGTTATCGGATCGGATCGGTTCGAGTTTGATAACCGAACCGAACCTTATCGGATTTATTTTATTCGTGTTAATCGAATCGGATCGGATTCGGATTCGGTCCGATCCGATCCGAATCCGACAATGTCCAGGCCTAATAAATGGTATTAAACCGATTAAATTTTCTAGAGATGTTCCAACACGTTGGAATTCTACTTATTTTCTTTTATGTCAATCACTTCAATACAAAGATGCATTATGTAGTTTTTTTTCTCAACATGTTCAAAATATCACACTTTATCCTAGTCAATGGGATATTTGTGAAAGAATTTTAGATATTTTAAGAGTTTTTAATGATGCTACTTTAGTTTTTAGCGGTGTTTATTATCCCACTGCACATTTATTTCTTCTTGAGAGTTTGAATATTGTTGGCACTCTCGATGAACATGTTGACAGTGACGACCCTAATGATATTGTTTTGCTCGAAGCCATTACTGTTATGAAGGTAAAATGGTTGAATTATTTAGAGAAATTCCTTTACTTTATCTTATTGCTGCTGTTTTTTATCCTAGATTTAAATTAGAAGGTTTGAATGGTGGTTTACACAGCTTACTATGGTTATTTAGGAATATTAGATGACATTGATATTACGAGCATAATGACGAATTTAAAAAGTGATTTAATTATTTTATTTAATGATTATATTGTAAGATATAACTTAGGAACAATAGGTCAGTCTAGTAGTAGCGAACCGGTAATTCAACCAAGACTTAGCGCAGGGGATCGTTGGTTATTACAACGAAATAAAAAATCTAGGGATACGACAACAACTAATAACCCTGAATTAGATAATTATTTATCTACAAATTTTGAGTTTTCTAATGAAAGTTTATGCAGTAAAAATTTTAAAATCCTTGAATGGTGGAACCAGCATCAAAATATATATCCTGTTTTATCTATTATTGCTAAAGAGATATTGGCAGCACTTATTTCCACCGTTGCGGTTGAGCAAGCCTTCAGCTTGGGAGGTAATATATTGGAAGCTAGGCGATCTTCATTACATCCAAGCACTCTAGAAGCAACAGCTTGTGTGGATGATTGGACTCGAGCTGATCTGAGACAACAAGAAGATGCCCCCGATGATTTTGAAGATTTGTTCGATAATGCTTCTGCAACAAGTGCAAGCGGAAGCTGCGGACCCGGAGCCGAAGGATCAACTGATAATGATGATTGATAAATGTAAAATTATAATTTACAAAGGGGATATGTCTTAAACTTGTAATGGAACTACGTGAGCTTTGATTCCTCTCACCCTTGGAGGATACGTAGGCAACTTAAATTTTAAAAAATTAAGCTCAAGCTCTTCAATGTAATATTTTTTTTTATTTATAAATTTAATCTCATTTTTTTTAATTAATAAATTTTTTTATTTAAGCTTTGACTCCTCTCTTTTTTATTTTAATTAATTAAAAAAAAAATGAATCGAACCGAACCGTTCGGTTCCGGTTCGGTTCGAGTTCGGTTCCGGTTCCACACTTGTGGAACCGGAAACCGGCCGGTTCGGTTCGGTTCCGAACCGGAACCGAACCGCCGGCCGGGTCTAAGTGAAATTGGTATGGATTCCAATCAATAATTTCGTATTTTGAAGACACAGTGTAATATGTGGTTGTGAATATTTAACACAATAATAAAATCTGCTGCGAGAAGTAGATAAATATTTCCCTTAAGGGTTGATTCGGCGTTTATGTTTTTGTTGCTCGCTCAAACATAAATAAATATTCATAAACGTTATGGATATATTATTCATTAAAAAATTAATGATACTTAAAGAAATAAGAAATAATTAGAGATGCATAATGAACTTTATGCCCATATCTAATTATGAAATGCTTGTTAAAAATCAAAACATATCTGCAATGATTATATTGATAGACACTAGATGTTTAAGTATATGTAATATATCTACAGTAATGATAATGCATATTTGAATTTTTAGTTGAATAACTTCAAAGCTAATAATACGATATTATTAATTAAAAATTTTAATTAATAGTTCCAATACTATTAGAGCTTAAAACTATGAGTTCATTTGTTCTCCTTGTTAGCTCATCAATACTAGAGGAAATCATTTATGAATGATTAGATTGTCTTTTTTTTTTTTTACAGAATTAATTGAATAATTTGACTATTTAAATGAATTAGTAAATAAAAACTGTGAATTATTATTGTGTGTGAAAAGTGATATTATAAACAAAAAAAAATAAAAATTACATTCAGTTCGCTTGGCTTAGTTTGGTCACAATTCGGCTTTTGGTTTTGAGCTTCATGCTAAAGTCATTTTGTTCTTCTTTGGGCCTTTACACAATGGTTCATTATTAGCTCTTTCTTTTTCTTCTAATTTTTTCTTAGGATTTATGTTCCTTTTTTTGGGGTTTTAGCACGGGAGCAGCGGAAGCGCGCGGTTCGGGTGAAATCGTAACTTTAAAACTTTTAAAGTTATCAAATAAATTATTCAATATCTAATATAAATAATTCATTCATATTTCACCTAAACATATTCATTCAATATCAAATAACGACATAAATAGGTTAGAAACATCACAAAACGTTTACGAAAATGTTTTTCCGCAAAATGGCATAAAACACGTTTTTGTCCGAATCAACCAACCAATACACATGAGGGCCGCCCAGGTCAGCCCCAATAGTACTTGGTCAGTTCATGGGCTGCCCAAACAGTGACCAATTCACTGTTTGGACATCGAACACCCGATAAGCCCGAAACTCACCCGGTAACGCCGTTTTTCGCTGTTTTCGCATATTTCAACTCCGAAATAATTTCCGGCAATTATTCCAATGCCCAAAACACATCCAATACATTTATACAACATACGTTTCATCACCAAAATCACAGAAATTACAGATCTAATTTGGTAACCAAAAATATCATTTTTTATGCTTTAAATCCAATTTTCTCAACATTAATCATATCAACATTAACACCAACCAAAGCCACCACCTATGAAGAACTCAAGAACAATTCTAGGAGTTAAAAGAGTGATCATAACACTCTAGAATGGCAACAAGTCATCAAATAATAAAATTGAACTAATATTACAATAATATTATCCAATTCAACTTCACACATGCATCTAGCCTCCAAATCCATCCTCCAAATCAAAAAGCCCCAAAATCTAAGAAAGGAAGAAACCCTAGAACTTGTCTAGATACTCAAGAATAAGAAACAAACTTTCTAAGTTTAAGAGTTATGAAGATTACCTCCAAATCTCCTAAATTCCTTAAATTTTTTCTTGATTTTCTTCACTTTTTTCCTTGATTCTTCAAGAAAATTTTCGGTGTTTTTTATTTTGGTGGATTTCGGCCATGGCTTCCCTTAGATGAGAAAATAAAATTTTATCACTTTATAAAGCAAGTATAACCGACTTTGGAGGGGGTGAAGGCCATTTTGGTCATTTGGTCATTTTTAATCTAATTAAATAATAATAAACTTTAAGTTAACAAATCCAATTTGTAAACTTCAAGCTTAATGGAATCATGCCACATGTAACCAATAATAATCAAACATATTGCATAACATTTATGTAATATTGAAATAATTTAATTATCTAGATATTTAACATTTAAACATCTAAATAATTAATTAATGCGATTATTATTATATATGTATTTTTACTTACATTAAATAACAAATACATATATTAATGACATGTGTCAAAGTCTCATTTGACAATTAATTAATATGTATCAAATCAAATCTTGTATCAAATACAAATTCATATTAATTATTAGTTGACCGAAATGCCCATAATGCATGTATTTTCGTTTAACCGTTTAAACGATTCGAATTAACTCATTTAATTCGGTGAAGTATTATAAATAATATATATTATTCATAATGTGTTGCTCAAGTGCTCAACGAGTACACTTAATATAATGAGACTCTCTAAGTTTAGGTTTATTCGTCACGAAATCCAATTTCGTGTCCATAATCCATCAACTCATGAATTATGACGACCACAGATAATCTCGCTAAACTATGCAAGTCGAGGTCATTGCATACGTATAATCCATCCGTCATAGGCTATCAATATTATACCGGTGATATAGATAAGAACGTCAAATCCCTAAGGTATAATATAGTCGACTTTTAAATTTATGATCTCTAAATACACTCGGAACTCGCTTCCGAAGTATACAACGACCATGGATTTACTAGATCGCAAATACGTACCTGATACTTATGCCTTGTACACAGGACTGACGAATTTTATCTGATACTCACATGATATCATGAGCATCAGTCCACACCCAAATGTGACTGCCATCAAAGTGTGGAGGATAACTCATATATCCACAGTAGTATCTCAAGTCGAATGATCATTATGCTACTCGACTCGAGAAGATTCATATTGACGTTGGTGTACCATTTATTAGGAAATCTTCAGTGAGTCGTTCAGTGTTTATCAAATAAGAACCTACATGTCTATACGAGTCTCCCAACACTCATGGTTCATTGGAATAAACCATCGGACCAAGTCTCGATATACTTCATGTACTGGTCTTAGCGGATTTTACTAACCGACCTTTGTTAGTAAATCTTGACTAGGAACTTTATTTGATAATATACTTCTAGTAGTGACACTTCCCAATGTCAATTACAAACTAATTTGTAACTGCGCACTACATAATATATTATCGGGTCTTTGTCTAATATATGCATATCACTAAATCATATAGTTTCAATCTAATCGTAATTAGATCGAATATGTATATAAAAACAAGAAGTACTACCGTAAATAAGTAATATTATGGAAAAAATGAATTGTTCGTATTCATGAATCAGACATAAATACGATCCAGATTGACACTCCGAGCACCAACCCTGACACATTTTTCGGTCTTTTAAAAAAAATCCATTTTCTCTTTGCGTTCATTGGTTTATATAGGGGATTTTTTGTGGAGGTGTCAGCAATGTGATGGTTTATTAATCTGCATGATTGACACCTATTATGGTGTATCGTGTAACATTAAGTGGCACATGTCGATTTACATGTTTAATTAATTCTTCATGCTAAGGTAAACATATTACTATTACGGCTTGTTAATTTCGGGCACATATATACATGCATCATGACTGATGTTGGACAGAGAGATTTGGGTGACATAATATCTTTTGACGTATTATAGGTTACTCCAGAATGATCTTCTAGATCATTCCAGTTCATGAGTATTCCAGAGTATTCCGGAGTGTTCTAGCTCATGTGTCATATATTTTCGATGTGTTATCTGAGTTTTTGGTGTAATACTACTCCGAAGTGTAATATTCAGTGTAATACTACTCTGAAGATCATTTTTTTTTAATCCTAAGATATGTTTTTAGTCATTTTATGCTTTAGAGTGATGCTACCCTGAAGTAACATTCTTCCATGGTATTCCTGAATTATTGAAATAAGTTATTCCACCCAGTATCATATCCTTAGTATAAAGGTAATCCAACACGTGTCGCACAATACGTGTCGCACTTCTAGTGAGGTTACAACTGTTTGCATCAGTTTCAATAAGGAGATGTGTGTGAGAAGGATTTCCTTACATGTTGACACGTGTCTTTTGTGGCAGCGCCAATTTAAATCACCTACAATTATTAAGGGTGTATATTTACATAATTACGAATGTTCAGTAAAATTATAATAGAAATTTTCGAGTATTCTATATATAGAAATTCTAAGTATTTTGATTAATCTAAAGTTGCATTAATTATTTATTGAACCATAATTTATTCACTATATTTTTTTTTTAATCACAACACCAAGTAGAACTTGAAACTATTTAATTTGGAAATTTTAATAAATCCCTTTGATAATATGTGGTAAAAAAACAAATTAAAAAATATAAAAATGTTTTAGATGTGGAAGTGAACAAGGAAAAGGGCCAAAAAAAGCATTCTTTCCTAACAAGAAACGGAGCTATTCATATCTATAAAAACACCTGCTCAGTTCCCATTCTTCACCACTTTCAATTTTCTCCAACCAACCTATCATGTCTAATGAACCTGAATCCTCGAATGCGTACGTTTCAGATCTTAATTTTCTTTTCTTGTTCTTAATGCTTTGATTTTGATTTTGATCTTAATTTTCTTTGTTGCAGTAAGGAATCGAAGAAAGACTTTAGTACGGCGATTTTGGAGCGTAAGAAGGCACCGAATCGTCTCATTGTTGACGAAGCGATAAACGATGACAACTCTGTCGTCACTCTCCATCCCGATACCATGGAGAAGCTCCAATTCTTCCGTGGTGACACGATCCTCATCAAGGTTTTATTTTTATTTTTAACGGCTGTTAAGTTAATTTAATTTTGTATTTGATTAGATTTTGATTCCGGAAGCTAATGCTTTAGTTTTATCTGGGTTTTATTCGGTTTATGTTATGTTGTAGTGAATTGGTGGTAATAGTTAATGAAAGAACGGATTTTGATGCAAATATATTTGCATTCCCTTACTTTGTTGCTTTTGTTGTTCAGGGAAAGAAAAGGAAAGATACCGTATGCATTGCCCTCGCTGATGATACATGTGAGGAACCAAAGATAAGGATGAATAAGGTCGTGAGGTCGAACTTGAGGGTTAGGCTCGGAGATGTTGTTTCTGTGCACCAGTGTGCTGATGTCAAATATGGGAAGCGTGTGCACATATTACCTGTGGATGACACAATTGAAGGGGTTACAGGAAATCTCTTTGATGCATACTTGAAGCGTGAGTTTATTTTCAACTTATTTATTAAGCGATTAATACCTGCTAGCATTTAGGAAATCTTTAACAATGCAATATTAATGTATAGTATTTTGGCACATAAGTTTAAAATTGTCTCATATATGGTTGTATTTCGATTGGAACTGTACTCACTGACATAGTTGGTTTGAGTTTCAGTGAGAGATTTATTTTGTTAAGCTTTATGGTGGTTCATTACACTTTTATGGCTCTAAATGTCTTACTATGAAAAGAGTAGCTCAGTAATTTCTGCAAGCAGTACCTTCTTTAAAGTTTGAGATATCCTTACCTCTAATGGTAAAGGGTTCAGAAACTCATGTTTATTTAGAAAGCTAGTAGTTATTTGATTTTGCTATTTTCTCTGTCAGTCATTGCTCACTCTCTCTATTTCTCTCTCATGCGATACATCCATGCAGCAGGGTACGTGTAAGTGTGCTATTGGTTTATATGTGTGCATTTATTCTGGATTCGTTCTTTTTCATATATAGAGACTCTATTAGGATTCTTTTTTCCATTTTCAGTGAGTTCCTTGATGTTAAATGCTTGGTGAACTTTTAATCTTCTTTTAGGGTGGCAGAAGCCTATTTTTATGATTATTTTGAGCTATCTTTACAAATTATAGAAGCATTTTTTTGTGATCAATGTGATGATTTTCTAATGAACTGCCGATGTTAGTCTTTTTCTACGTAAGGTTGTTTTTTTATGAACTTTGCAGCTGCCTGTGGAAATCGCAGAATAAAATCATTATCAGTATTCCTCTGATTACTATTATGATTTCTTGCTATTGCGATCAGATAATCAAACCTTACTCATTCTTAGTCTGTTTTTTCATTTGCTCTTTTGTCAAATATCTTGATTTGACAGTTGGTTGTGTGAGTGATTTCTGAGTCCATTGTTTTAATACTTGCAGCTTATTTCACGGAGGCATACCGCCCAGTGAGGAAGGGTGATCTGTTCCTTGTTAGAGGTGGAATGAGAAGTGTAGAGTTCAAGATTATTGAGACTGATCCTCCTGAGTACTGTGTGGTTGCCCCGGATACTGAGATCTTCTGTGAGGGAGACCCAGTGAGCAGGGAAGATGAGAATAGATTAGATGAGGTTGGTTATGATGATGTTGGTGGTGTTAGAAAGCAGATGGCTCAGATTCGAGAATTAGTGGAACTTCCATTAAGGCACCCTCAGCTCTTTAAGTCAATTGGTGTGAAGCCACCGAAAGGAATTTTGCTTTATGGACCTCCTGGATCTGGAAAGACACTAATTGCCCGTGCTGTTGCAAATGAAACTGGTGCCTTCTTCTTCTGTATCAATGGACCTGAGATCATGTCAAAATTGGCTGGTGAGAGTGAAAGCAATCTTAGAAAAGCATTTGAGGAAGCAGAGAAAAATGCACCGTCAATTATTTTTATTGATGAGATAGATTCAATTGCTCCTAAACGTGAGAAGACTCATGGAGAAGTTGAGAGGAGAATTGTCTCCCAGCTCTTGACACTCATGGATGGGCTGAAATCACGTGCTCATGTGATTGTTATTGGGGCTACAAATCGTCCCAACAGCATTGACCCAGCTCTGAGAAGGTTTGGCAGATTTGATAGGGAAATTGACATTGGCGTGCCGGATGAAGTTGGGCGTCTTGAGGTTCTCCGTATTCACACAAAGAACATGAAGCTTTCTGAGGATGTAATGCCATACACAACTTTTATTTTTATCTTTTCCCATTTCTTTTCTGGGTCACTGGTATTATCATTTTTCTATTTTTTGGAAGGAATACATATAATTTGATGAAATTTTCTGCTTTGTACTGTACAGGTTGACTTGGAAAGAATTGCAAAGGACACACATGGTTATGTTGGAGCTGATCTAGCAGCGCTATGTACTGAAGCTGCACTTCAGTGCATCAGGGAGAAGATGGATGTGATTGACTTGGAAGATGAGACAATAGATGCTGAGATTCTCAATTCTATGGCAGTGTCAGATGAACACTTCAAGACTGCCCTTGGAACAAGCAATCCATCTGCTCTGCGTGAAACTGTGAGTGTTAGCCAGATATTTCTAGTGAATTGGAGCTCCTTAATTTTCTGATTAAAAAGTTTTTTTTTTTTACATTTTTTGGTTTCTAATCAAAAAAATTTGATCAGGTTGTTGAAGTGCCCAATGTTAGTTGGGAGGATATTGGAGGTCTTGAGAACGTTAAGAGAGAGCTTCAAGAGGTAATTCTGATTGTTGCATGGAATTAGTCTCCCCTTCTCTGATGATTTCATTCTTGCAATGTATTTTTAATGAATTTATATTCTTGCAGACTGTTCAATATCCAGTGGAGCATCCTGAAAAATTTGAGAAGTTTGGCATGTCCCCCTCAAAGGGAGTCCTTTTCTATGGCCCTCCTGGATGTGGGAAAACCCTTTTGGCGAAAGCTATTGCCAATGAGTGTCAGGCAAATTTCATTAGTGTGAAGGGTCCTGAATTGCTCACAATGTGGTTTGGAGAGAGTGAGGCCAATGTGCGAGAAATTTTTGACAAGGCCCGTCAATCAGCTCCGTGTGTCCTATTTTTTGATGAACTTGACTCGATTGCTACCCAGGTTTGGTTTATTCTTGAACCTTCTTTTAGATTGCAATGACTAATTGTGAATTTGGTAAAAATCTTTAGCTTTGGTCTTCTATGGCCATTATATGACTTTCATGATAGATCTAGGAACAACAGATAAAAGAAAGTCTTATTTAAGTTTAACATTGGCTGATGACATGAGAATGACCGCTGGTGCTTGTATCTTTTGCAAATTAATTATTGGCCGATGAAATGAGAATGATCACTGTTACTTGTATATTTATTTAGTTTGAATTATGAAAACACATGCAGCAATTAAGGCTAATATAGTTATTTTACCATTCTTTTTAAGCTATATACTGCATCCGGCTTACTTTTTTTGCTGCTGCATGCAGAGGGGTAGTAGTGTTGGAGATGCTGGAGGTGCAGCTGATAGGGTTTTGAACCAGCTTCTGACGGAGATGGATGGCATGTCCGCCAAGAAAACTGTCTTCATTATTGGAGCCACCAACAGACCAGATATCATTGATCCCGCCCTTCTGCGTCCAGGCCGTCTTGACCAGTTGATTTATATCCCTCTCCCTGATGAGGAATCTCGCCTTCAAATTTTCAAAGCTTGCTTGAGGAAATCACCAGTGTCCAAAGATGTTGATCTCAGAGCTCTTGCTAAGTATACTCAAGGCTTTAGTGGTGCAGATATTACTGAAATATGCCAGCGGGCTTGCAAATACGCCATTAGAGAGAATATCGAGAAAGTATGTTGTTGCTGATATTATTTCTCATTTTTTTTTCCAAGTGCTGAAGAGCAAACACCTATGCCGTTAATAACATACAATAAACCTATTTTTCTTTGTTTCAGGATATTGAGAGGGAGAGGAGGAGAAGAGAAAACCCAGAGGCAATGGAGGAGGATGTAGAGGACGAGGTGGCTGAGATTAAAGCTGCACATTTTGAGGAATCAATGAAGTATGCTCGTAGAAGTGTGAGTGATGCTGACATACGCAAGTACCAGGCATTTGCTCAAACATTGCAGCAGTCAAGAGGGTTTGGAAGTGAATTTAGGTTTGCTGATGCTGCTGTCCCCGGTGCTGGTGGAGGATCGGATGCTTTTGCGGCTTCTGCTGGTGGTGCAGATGACGACGACCTTTACAGTTAGATTATGTTAACGTTTAATGTTCTTGTGTGTTTATCTAATTTATGTTGACGTTGAATATTATGCCTTATTATGTATTTTGATCATTCGCTAACCATCAAGGTGTAAAAGTTATTTGTTTTAAGCCCCTTGAACATTCTTCTCTATCGTGATATTATTAGTTGTAATTTTGAGACTTTCTTATCTTGTTGATGAGGAAAATTTAAATTTTCAAAATGTAATTGTTATACCATGTCATTCAATATCTTAATAATATCTTGGTATTTGTGATAAAATATAAAAATTATTAAAAAAATGATAATTATATTTTAATATAATTATATTTGTCATATGTTTATATATTGATGATATGACGTTACTCATAATTTTATCGTTTTAAAGAATTATTTGCTCAGCAGGGTTGCATACATGATTCCTAGAATAAAATTACAAATAAATAGCATATATTATAATCTATAGAAATTTATTTAAAAAAAAAAAACCAATTTTCTATCACTTGTTATTTAAAAAATCATACCCATTAAGATTTATCATATTTAGTTCTATATTTTTTTAAAACTTCTTCTTATATATTTTTTTTAAAAAAAAAATGTAAAAAGAAAATAAACACTATCAACATCTGCCCTTGGTGTTTTCTTAAATCCTGTTTCATTTTCTACTCCAAAAAATTTATTACTCGATCTGCCATTCTGCCACCCAATACATTACTTAATTGAATTGAATTGATTGCTGAACGTTTCCTCTCCACATGATCCTACATCAAATGGCTCAAAAGCATCCTGATCTTGGGTTGCACATGTTTCAGTGATTAAATTTTCAGAGTTTGCCCCATGAGAGATTAGTAAAAACTAGCCAGTTGCATAATATAAATCTCTGCCCAAAGAACAACAACGATGAGTGTAGATACGCGGTAACCAGTCATTACAGCTGCCACCGTACTTACAACACGGGAAAAACTTCCAGAAGGAGCACTCATCAGAAGATGAAAAGCCCCAAAGCCATTTCAATAATAAAGCTTGATTTTTGGATATCAAGTCCATAACCTCTAACCCACATGCAACCCAAGGTTTTTTCACAACATCTCAACAAACGTTATAAATGGGTTTACTCTCTAACGAACCACCTCACAAAATTTTTTTGAACATGCTTTCCAGTTTATCATAAAATGCCTTTAGGCATCTTAAATAAAGACAAATAGAATAAGGGAAGGAAAGATAAAGAAGCCTTGAAGAGTGTAAGTCTACCCCTGAAAGATAAAGATTTGTTTTTCCAATTGTTTAATCTTAAGCAGATTTTATCAACGATAAGGGACCACAAGCTTTTTCTTTTTGGATTACCATCAATCGGAAGACCCAAGTACTTGAACGCAGTCGAAGTGCATTTATAATTCAGAATACTAGCAGCAAATGACGCCCAACATAGATCACCATCTATGCACACTATAGAACTATTCTAAAAGTTCACTTTAAGCCCTGAAATCAATTCAAAACATCTGAGAGTCCTCCTGATATTAAGCAAGGAGTCAACATCTTTTTAGAGAAAAGTGTCATTGAAAAACTGAAGATGTGATATCTGCAAGCCCGATTTGCCCACCGAGATTCCTTGTATCAAGTTGAGATCCTTCGCCTTTGAGAGGAGAACATTCAACCCCTCCGCCACCAAAAGAAATAGGTACGAAGATAATAGGTTACCATGCCTTAAAACTCTTCTCATAGGAAACTGAGTTGTGGGGAAACCATTAACCAAGACAGCCACCTAAGTAGTAGATACACACTGACTAATCCAGCCAATTCAACGCTCACCAAAAATCATTTCTCGCATGATAAAACTGATGAAGCTCCAAGAAACCGAATCAAATGTCTTTTCGAAGTCTAACTTTAGCAGGATGCAATCTTCTTTATTTTTCTTGACTCAATCCACCACTTCATTTGCAATAAGAATACCATCCAAAATTTGACACCTTCCAAAAAAAACCATTTGAGATGAACAAATGAGATGACCCAACACTTTCTTCAAACGATTAGCAAGCAACATGGATATGATTTTATACAGGCTGTTAAGGAGTGAAATGTGACGAAATTCCTTCAAGTTAATAGGATTATCTACTTTAGGAATAAGAGCAATAAAAGAACTATTAATACCCAAAGGGAGCCTACTAGTGGAGAAGAAGCCTAACACCATAGAGAACACATCATTACCCAGGCCTTTTAAAAACAATTAAAGTTTTCGTCCGAACTCGGGGCTTTAGAACAATCAAACTCCCAAACCACTTCTTTAACTTCCTCTAAAGAAAATGGCAATTCAAGTACTTGAGCAGTGTCCAAGGGAAGACTTTGAAAGCCCTGATTTCGAAAGGATGGAACATGTTGAGAACAGACCGAATAAAGAGACGAGAAGAAAGCTACAGTTTCAGCTTTAATACCAGCACGGTCCGAAATGCACCTTCCATTAGAGGAGATAGACCCCACAAAATTTCTAAGATTCATCTCATTAGTAGCCTTGTGGAAGTAGGGATGGAAAAATCCGGATCCGGTCGGATTCGGGTTCGGATCCGAAAGTATTTTTATTACCCCAGGTCTGGTTCCGGATCCGAGTAAATATACACGGGTCCAGACCCGGGTCTGCTTGATCCGGACTTGGGTCTACCTTGTTCGGATCTAGAAACCCGGTTTATTTTATTATTTTATTTTTTTTTAATTTTTAATTGTATTATTTTATATTTATATTTGAATTTTGTCATTTTTATTAGTTTATTTCAATTCTTTTATATTTTTTAATTATATTATATTATATATATATTTTTTTTTTATATATATGCATATTATTTTGTATTTTTAATTATATTTTAATTTATTATATTTAATTTTTATTATTTTTTTCCGGACCCGAGTCTATCAAGGCCGGACCCGTGCGATCTCGGGTCTGGATCCAGATTCGCTCGGGTCCTAATTTTTAAGACTCGGGTCCAGATATTTTAATCCCGGACCTGGGTCTACCCGGACCCGGATCATCCGGGTCTATGCGGATCCGGGCCGGGTCCGGGTCTACTTGCCATCTCTAGTTTTGGGTTGATAATTGGTGTGTACAATCCTCACTTAGAGCATCTTTTCTCTCTTTGTTCTGATTAGCTGTAGATAAGGGATCTTCAGTGGCCAATTCCCCAGTCAGCTGAGCTTAGGTTCTCCTTGGCACAGGGCCCTTAGATCATATGAATATTCTGCCTTTTCGAATTTACTGTTGATAACAAATTCAGTTTCGGAGAACCACTCTATTTCATGGTTTCTTGATACCGTTAGTAAGTTCTCATTTAGAAAATTCTCAGCCATTTTATTTTCAAGCTCTTATAATTTCCAACCATTGCATTTTAAATTTATTTGGAAGAATATTGTGTTGGAGTTGGTGTTCTGAGCGCCAATACAGATCATATTTATGAGCGATTCATGAATACAAATAATTATTTTTTCGTAATATTACCAATTTATGGTAGCACCTCATGTCTTTTATATACATATTCAATATAATTTGTATTAGATTGAAACAAAAAGAGATTTTGTGTGTGAATAATACATAAGACAAAGATTCGAGGATATATATTGTAGTGCACCGTTACAATGAGATTTGTAATTGACATTATAAAGTGTCACTATTAGAAATATATTCTCAAATAAAGTTTATGGTCAATATTGCTGACACGGGTCGGTTAGTAAAATCTTTTGAGACCGATCCATGTCATATATCGAGGTTTGATATGATGATTTATCCCAATGAAACATGAGTCTCGGGAGACTCGTATAAATATATAGGTATTTATTTGATAGGCACTGAACTACTCACTAGAAAAATCCTAATAGATGGTACACCAACGTCAATTGGATCTTCCCGAGTTGAGCTGCATATCAAGTTCTTTGACTTGAGATGCCACTGTGGATGTATGCGTGATCATCCACACTTTGACAACAATCATGTCACCGGTCTTTCTAGACCGGACCTCCGCCTGTTCGTTGGGTGTGGATCGATGCTCAGTATATCTTATGATATATCCAGAGAGGATTTTTTAGTCCCGTGTGCGAGATTCAGGTATCCACTTCGCGATCCTTTAAATCATTGGTCGAGGTATACTGTGCAAATTAGTTCCGAGTATTTATGTATAGAATCACGAATATATCGCGACATACTAATTTATATGAATTATACACATCAGAGATTTGACTTTTTCATCTATATCTCCGGTACAGTTCGAATTCCAATGACAGATGGACTGTACAATATGCGTCGAATTGTATGTTTCAACGCGGTTATCTGTGGTCGTCATAATTTATAAGTGGTCAAATTATGAACACGAAATTTGTTCCGTGATAGATACATTTGAACCTAGAGAGTCACACTAATAAAGTATACTCGTAGAGCACTATGACAATTTATTACGAATAATTTGATAATTCGTAACGTTTACACATGCCGAGGTATTTTTATTACTAATGTGTATTTGTATTTGATACATAATTTGATTAGATACACATTAGAATTTTCACACATATCAAATAAATAATTATTTTATTAATTTAATAATTATTTATTAGAGAATATTCTTGGAATATTCATTTCTTTATTAATTAAAATAATTAATTAGTTAAATAATTAATTAATTAAAGTTTAAGCTTCCAAAATAAGCTTTTTTATTTAGACAAAATATTTTCTAAATACATTAGAAGAGACTTGGCAAAATTATAGCCAAGTCAGTGTCAAAAATTATGAAAAGAGCAAAATACCCCTCACCTATAAAAGGGGTCCTTCACGCCACTTTGCCATAGGTTTTAGGATTTGGCTTCTTCAACCTTGAAAATGGTTTAAAGAGAGAAAAAAATTAGGCTTTTTATTTGGTTCAGTCCTACATCAAATTTAAAGCAAAGATGCATTATTTAGGAGCCGAAACAAAAGTATATAAAGAGATTAATATAATTTCTTATTTCTTTTGTGTTGTAAATTGTTTACAATTTTCTCCTAAATAGCTAGATGACATCTAAGCTTGTTTGATGAGATTATGATGATAGAAACCAAGTTATAAAGCTTAAATTACATGTGTAAAGTTAATTAGGCTAATTAGTATAATTAGATATATACTATTCATCAAATTGTCATTCTAGAGTTACTTGAGCCACTCCTAGGTGACCTAGAATTATTCTTGAATTCCCTTATGGTGTTAAAAAATTTGGATTTGCATGATTTTTGAATTATTTATGGACTAATTTAATTAATTTTGAAAAATAATTCAATTATAATTATAATTGATTTGGAGAAATTGATGGGTTGTGACTGATATTCGAGATGTGAATATGTATAGGAAAAATTTCTGGAATTTTTGGAATTGTTCCAGATGCATTTGGGGAATTTTTAGTTTATGACGCATTAGGGACAATATCATAATTTTATGAAATTATGAGTTTTTGGTCATTGGTACATTACTCAAAGTACTTTAGTAGTGTATACATTGTGTAGGAAAATTTTTAGAATTTTCAAAATTGCTCTTCTAGTGTTTCGGGAATTTTCTACACTAGAGGCAAAATGGTAATTGCCAAAATTACCATATTTAGCCTCTGGTACAGTACCTAAAGTTACTGTAGCATCAGGCTGACCCGGTATCATGGCTGACCCGGTTATCCAATCATCCCGGTCAATTGGTTCGATGATCCGGTAAGTGGTTATCATGTAACTGTGGGAAAATATTTCTGAAAATTCTGTTCCAAGTTCATTTGCGTAATCACACTTTAATATTAGATATTAATGTGTGATATGAGTGAAATATAAATAAATTAAATATATGTGATACTATTTAATTTATCCGATTTAAAAATATTTTGAAAGTCTATTTCACCCACCGACGCGCTTCCGCACCTTTTGCCCAACATATTGCTCCTAGAAAAGTGCAAGTCTTTTGCTGCTTATTTTCCTGAAGAGAATTCATACAAAATATTTCATTTTTCATAGAGGTATCATTGATGGTACTCAGCTTACCTGTTTTATTTTCAATATTGATATTAAAACATTAAATCACTTTCTTTTCTCTTGTTCATTTTCTTGGAAAGTGTGGTCATGGTTCTTCAATTGGTGAGGATGGCTTGGGTGTCTCCCGACTTTCCCAAGGAGTTTATTTCATCTTGCCGATTTTTGTGTACCAATAGTAGATTAATCGATTTTGTAGATTGTCTATTCATGGGGATTTGTTGGTGTTTGTGGCTGGAAATGAATCAAATGTCATTCAACAATTCATGTTCATCTCTATCTCAAACTTATATGAAGATCTTATAGTTGGATGTCTTTAAGTTATGAAGATTTCTTGGCTTCAGGTGATTCCCTCTGGTTCTCCTCAGAATGGATTTATTGTTGGAGTCTTTGTGCATAATATTCTTGTAGTTTTGTCTCTGATATTTTGTTCACAATTTCACTTTTAGTGAACCGTTGAGTTTTATTTTCTATTTTTAATAAAATATCTTTTATTATTAAAAAAAAAAAAGTGTCATGACTTATTTTATTGTCTTTGGTCCTTCGAAATACTAACACTTGGGAGGTTTATATTTCTTAAAATAAATCTAATCTTATTTTTCCCTATAATAAACATTTTGTGTCCATCGATCCTTGAATGGTTTTAGCCATGTTTGAGTAGCTCTTGGGATTCATGTGTTTATAGCCACAAATTTCTTGTTCAATAACCAAATTAATCATGTTATGTTTATAATTAGATATGCCAAAAATTCGAGCTTGTGCTTTGCCATGTCCAGTTGGACTCGAGCCTATAGATTATATATATTTTTTAATTTTAAATTTAAAAAAGATTATTTTTAAAAATATTTTCATACTTATAAAAATTAAAGATTTAAATATTTTTAGTGGAATTTTGAAAGAATTGAGCCTTAAAAAATTTAATAATAAATATAATATACATTTACAAAACTTATCTTTGAACCCCAGATGGTTATCTCTGTGGTAAAGGCTTTGCACTTGAGTGGTTTGCTCTCTCTCAGACTCAAGATTTGAATATCACTAGATGCGTTTCCCTGGGATCATACCTCTTGATGTAAAAAACCAACGATTTATCTTGATATGTGCTAGGAAGCTTTCGAAGACACGGAACACAGATCTTATCCGTACACCTCGATTATCAAAAAAAAAAAAAAATTATCTTTGCATACCACCACTAACTCGGATAAAACTTTTACCTGTCATAGGATTTTATTACAAGGGAGATATTTACAAAGATGTATTTAGAACTATTTTATATTTAAATAAATTTATGATTATTCTATTAAGATTTCGCAGAAAAAAATTTGTTAACAGAATATTTTGAGGGTCTTGATTTAAGTAATAGGGAAGATATTTGATGTTCTCACTCAAAAAGGAAAAAAATCCAAAAAGCTATGCAACGAATATTTTTTTATTATATCTTAAAATTTTATTATCCTTGTTTATCTTGATTTTGGGGCACCACTTGTTAAAAAAATCAACTTCCCCATAACTGAAGCATTTTTTTTAAAGAAAAAGTTTTTAATTATCATAGGTAAAGATATTATTGATGAACTTACGAAGTAATTTTTATTATATTGTTTTGACTTTTAATTAAATTTTGAGTTGATTTTATTTATTATTATAACAATATATGAAGTAGTTAATTCAAAATATATAAATAATACAACCAATTAAAATCTTAATTGAACACATGATTAACGATATATTATCAATATAAGATAGTAAGAAAATTCAACTAATTCTATATCGGGTCAAATCACTAGTATTCAGACATTTTTATTCAGGTAAAAAATAAAATAAAATAAAGTATTCACATATATCCAAGCATTCAAATTTATTCAATGTTTAGAGGGAGAAAACAAACAAACAAGCATCGCCACCTACTCATTATCGACAATTGATTTCAGAATTTTTATCTCAACATAATATAATTTTCTTTTTATCTAGCTTGCATACATTTACACAAAGGTTTTTGCCACTTTTGGTATCTTAGGCATCTCCAACCTTTTATTGCAAGTTTTGTATTAAATTGGTATAATTTTTACCGTATATATTATTTTCATCTTCAATCCATTATACTAAATATTACATTAAAAAAAATATTATTTAGAATATTCTATTTTTATTATTATTTTAATTATTTTCAATAATTGACATTTCATCCCTTATTTAACATAATATTACGATGAAGAATTATATTTAATTATTTTTATCAACAATTAATATTTCACCTATTAATTAACCTACCAATTTAAAGGTGGAGAATAACCCAAATACTAACAACCAAACGAAGCTTATTTACCTACCAGTTTAATGATGGAGAATAGCTTAACTCTTAACAACCAAATGAATGGTTAAAAATGAAATTTTTTTACCTACCACTTTAATAGTGGAGAATATACTTACTTCTATAAATACCATACATACTTTTTACAAGTCGAACACCTTCAAATATTTCTTAAGTTCACTAGTAGAAAAAATGGTTTCTTCACGAACTACTTCACACACACATACTAAAGACATATACCTATGTCATGTGTATATTGGTATTTCCCAAGATCAAATTCTAGGTATTAACCAGACCATAGATAAATTATGATTTCGAGTCGAGACTAATTACAACAATTTAAAACCGAGGCTTATCACTCAAGTTTAAGGCAAAAATATTTACAGTGTCGAATACAAAGTATCAACGATACAGTTGGCAAATTAAGGGGATGCATATAATAAATTGAACAACCAAATCCCAACAGTGTTTGAGAAAAAAAGGTATTGTGAGTATTTGTTGCATTTAAAGTTTAAGAAACATTGTATCAATTATTTATTTTTTAATATATTTATTTTATTTTTCAGTTAAATAGAGTTAAAGTGTAATTAACCAAATATCAGAATTACGACAAAGGATTCAAATTGACAACGTATGACTTATACTTAAAGACATGGAAAAATTAATAGTGTAACATCTGCGAATAAAAGGTTAAGTGGTAACTATGTCCATCAAAATCAGACATTCCTACTTCAGAGTATCCTACATCATCAATTCCTGAACTATCTTCATTTTCTCTTAATATAAGTGATGAAGATGTTGGCGGTAGTTCAGCTGAACGATCTATTGGGGTCAAGAAAGAAAAATTAAAAAAGAAAGATGATGAACAAAATTCTATATTCATGGACTCAATAAAAGAAGACAATAGAGAAATACTTGAATTTTTAAAAAAGGCAGCGAGGAGAGGCAAAGAAAGTATGAAATCAAGTGAACACACCTTAAAAAACTAATGGCACCTTAGTACATAAGGGTATGTGCCAATAAGGGTTTTACATGCAAGTAATGTCTGTATATATGTTGCAACATAAAAGCCAGCGACGAGAATTACATCTGTTGTAGCCATCAGCATATATTCCCAAGCATGGCAATGTATTAGTTGAATAATGCAACATCAAAACAAAAATGATACTCTCACCAACTTTCTCACTAACAATTTTACAAACCCTCTCACTGTAGCTACAGTGATTCATTGTAGATCACTGTAACTACAGTGAGGGGTTTGTAAAATTGTTAATGAGAAAGTTGGTGAGAGTATCATCACTCACATCAAAATTATCTACGAAAAATGCCGCGGCCATAAGTGTAGGAGTACATTTCAAGCAAAAGAGGAAACTGCAACAATACAAATAAGGTGATAGGGACACATCCAACAAGCGTAACTGGAATAAAAATCCATTTCCATGTATGAGAAAGAGCTATGTGAAAGGTTGCACCAAAAGCTATCATCATGCTTGCAATAGAAAAGAACAAGGTAATGAGGCCGATTATTAACTTCCTTGGTAAGGACAATAGAAAATCTTCTTGTGAGTAGCGTGAAGTAAGGATGCCCAAGAACATTAGGACTGAAATAACCGAAGAAAAGAGTGCAAGCGCATCTGAAATGGCAAAAATTATGAACACTGCTTCATGCAGGAAATTCGGTTTTCCTCCGCTGTCATTGCCACCTGGAACAGTGAATGCTGCAGCAAACACAACAGTGATTATGAGTGCAGCTACAACTGAGCAAGATGAAGCTGTCTCCTTCATCCATTTCTCTCCTTCCTTCACCAATCCAATATGTTCTTCTGTAAAAACCATTCTTGGAGTATCGTGGTTAAAATTTTCAGTTTCTCGGTCGAATGGATGGACAAGATTTTCTACCGCCTGCACAAAATGTCATAAATGGGGACAGAAATAGTGTAAAAGTGCCAAAATGATGCCTTGTTCAATGCACCGTGCAATATATTTTCAGCGTGCAAAATCTCTCATGTGTGCCTATCATTTTCTCAGATTTTTCAGGGAAAAAAATAGAGGGCAATATATATGAGTGAATGATACACATTCAAAAACTTAAACAAGAACAATGAATACCAAAATTTCACTATAAAACAAAAATAATTTCACTTCGTCATAAAAATATATTTTTATGAGATTTTTTTGCACATTCATCATTTTAAGAAATCCTTCATTAAATATTTACTATGTGTGGGACAGTTCAGATTAGCAATCACACCTTAAACCATTGCAACTCTCGCTGCATCTGCAATGCTGCACCTGCCACTTCACTTGAAGGTACCAATCTTCCTGCGAAATGCAGGATGTTGTTGCGTTCTTCATCTGCTACACCCAGCCAGTTCAATTTGAAACTTGAGCCATAGATGAGTTTAAAAACTTCTGCACGGCGATGTAAAACTGCAACATGAAATATTGTATGTCCTTCTTGATTCATCCAATAAACAGAACCGTCATAGGCCGCAATAATTTCTTCTACGAACTCAGAAATCCCCAATCTTGCAGCTTCGAAGAATGCATTCGTTAATAGTTTTTTGGTTTGAGGATTAGTCCAAATCACTCCTTTACAGATGACTCTGACAATTTCAACTGCTTGCATATGCCTTACTTTTTTATCATGCATACCCTTGATGCTAGGGACTGCAATTGAATCAAGTCAATAAAAGGATTAGAGATACAATCTATATCTCAAAAAAATAGTCTAAGTTCACGAGCCTAACTCATACTCAAAATCTGACTTAAAAGTTGAGATAATCTCAAGTTAGTAATTATTCTCAGATAATGTGAGATAATCTACCTAACACCCTGTGATATACATGGCTTCTATTTTACATGTTATTATCACGTGTTAAGATTGTGTGGACCCATTCATATATGAATACGGCTGAGACATCATAGAAGCATTCGGACATTACTCAAACTCAATAATAAAGGTTATTGATTATTAACCTAGTAAGTATTCTCACTGCAGGTGAGATAATCTCGGTTATACTTTATAGTCAAGACTTACTAAGATGCATGATGGCATTCCAGAGGATCATATCCATTTTATGGCACATTGCACCTGTCAAACAAATCAAATACCTTTCAGTCCAGAATCATCATTATAATTAGTTACTAGGTAAATATAGACATAATTACAGTCGATAGAACAAAATGAAGATTCAGTGTGTGTGTGTGTGTTTGTATTATATATGTATGCATGTATGTATATCACAAATAAGAGATTTACCGACCAAATATTGTTCCGTTGGTCTGAATGGAAGAAACACGTTTCTTATTCACAGGGATGCCTGCAAATTTATTTACAATTGGTTTTTTTCAGGCCAACTGTATAACACAATGAATGAAAATATATATACAAAGTAATTCGGGCCGCGATACCAACAATTATAGATTAAGCGTTGGAAATGTCCCAACCGTCTCCAAATCCCACTTGCAAACTCCAGAGGCTTTTCAGCCATCACTTCTAAAACTCTTTTGCGGTAAATGATGTGGTCACGGCCCATCCCTGGATGGTTCTTCAATAAATCTAAAGCTATAGCTGATGCATGACAAAAGTCGATCAGAGAATGATTACGTGTATCCCTTTTTTTTTTTTTTTTTTATATATATGAATATCATCTTAAAAAATTGAATGGACGGAGTGTAATATTTAATAAATAAAATACGTACTGACCATATAAATTACCGCAGATAAGTTGCACAAGCAGCTCGGTACCATCCTTGCCACAGTAGGTCTCAACTCCAGTCACCCGTAGTAGATACTCCAATGTATCCTTTTGACCATAGAGTGCTGCATAGTGAACCGGAAGAAAGCCATCTTTGCATTTTATATTTGTCAAATCTGGGTTATGGCTCACTAGAACCTCCAAGGCCCTTAAATTTCCACTTGCTGCACATAATCTTACGATTCCCCCACAATCAAAATTTTGTTGTGAAACGATCCTGGATGCCAGCCTGTCAATTAGCCAAGTGACTTTATGATCACCATATCGAATAATCAATTCAAATATCGTCTTATCAGTGTCAATCTTGGCCCTCAGTGAGTCCGGATTATTTCTGACGAAATATTCCACACGTTGCCATTCCTTCTTTTGTATCATTGTGTATAGCTCCCAATAACGGCCTAGTTCCACATCTGATAATTAAACACATCTTGTTAATATTAATATTAATATTAATATTAATATTATTTTGTAATTGAAATCAGTAAAACATTACATTACAGGCCAGCCAATTTCTTTACGATACCTCCCGAACTCTGCACTATATCTCGGGTTCCGTGACTCGAGTTTCGCCCCTCGTCAGTCCTTAGCTCTTCGTATCTGCCGATTAAGTGACTAGAATTAATGTTGAACAATATAAAAACCTAAAACTTAGAGCCAACATACAAACACGTTGACCCATAATAGTAATACAATCCAACATGAACTTCTTTCACAGGCCATTCACAAAAGCAAATGCATTTAGTTGTGTTGAGGGTACGGAAGATGGATCTAACTCAATGAATCGATATTTCCAATTTAATATTTATTGTTGGATTTGCATAGTCTTCATATTTTGGATGTAACTTTCATATCCGATATCCGATTTTGATAATTGAAGTTACGTTTAAAAGAAGCTCAAAGATCTAAAACTTTATAGTTTACGTCCTGAAACTGAGTTTTTTTATTTATTTATTATTATTTATGTGAGATAAAATTTGATATTGATTTCACATTTTACATGCATTTAGCTTTTGAATTTGAAATTTTATAACATTAACATGAAACACAAGCATTAAATATAAAAATTACATCAACAAATATGAAATTATTACTCATTTGAAATTTTATAGTATTAAAATTGTTGATGGTGTTTTCAGGACCTATGTTATTTAAAGAGTACGACAGAGGTAAAAATGGTAATTCCCTTCTTGGGCGAGATCATTAAAGCCGACCCGGCCACTATACAGTAAGAGACCGAGCACTTGATGATAGGTGGCCGACCATTTGAGATCGGATGACCGGGCATTATCAGATCGACAACAACATTCTCAGTTCAAATGGCTATCATGACCGACCTCATGAAGACCGAGCACATGGCGAGGCGTGCTCAGGAAGATAAAGCAGCATATTCTTGCGGATAAGATTACAAGTTATCCTATTTTCATGGGGAAAACTGGTGGGTCAGAGTCCTAGTAGGATAAAGAAAGTAAAGGTAGTTTTGATTAGGAATCCTGATAAGAAAAGGAAACCATCTCCAACAGGGAATTCTTGTACAAATAGGAGTCTGATTTCTACACTATTATAAATAGGAGGGTAGAGTATGCGTAAGGCAGAATCATTAGGAGATCAGAATCATCAAGCTCTAACTTGTAAACACAAAAAGATATGAGAAGCGTGTTTGAGTAATAAAAGTGTCATCATGTTTTTGTCCGTGGACGTAGGTCGGATCCAAATCCACCGAACCACGTTAAATCTCCTTGTCGATTGGTGTGTTAATCTGTCTTTCGCTAAATTTGCCTTTGGTCCCCCATAACCAAACAAATTCACTATTGAATGAGGATTACCTCGGAGGTGATATTCCCATATTACCCTGAGACCAAAATCAGCCGTCAACAAAAATTAAAATTTTTGCATTGAAAATATAAACTAGATAATAAACATGCAAACATTATCAAATTAAAATTTAGTATCCTTAACATGAAATTTTGAGAATTATTCATGAATACAATGACATTAAACATAAAATGTTCCCATACATGAAGTCAAAATTTGACAATAATTTTATTAATTTTTTATTTTTAAATTTAACAAGTGCAAAAAATTCAACATGAAATTTTATAGGATTAACATGAAATTTAAACATTAAATATGTATATTAGACAAACAAATAAATAATTATTGAGAACATGAAATTTTAAAATATTAACTTGAAATTTTATTATTAAACATGAAATCAATTTTTTTCCGTTTTTATTTATTTTAGTATTTTTTAATTATTTTTTGGAGCAACCAGTTGCAACTAGCCAATTACTAATCGGAACGTATTTCTTTTCATTAAGGGTGGCAAAAAAGTGCGGATTCGGCTCGGCCAGAGATGAAAAAATCCCGGACCAGGCCTTAGAGATATAAGCTCGACTCAGGCTTGAGCCCGATATATATATATAGGCCAATTAGTGTCATTAAATATCAAACAACATGCTACAACCAAATCAAACCAGAAAATACCAATTAAACTTTTATTAACCCTAAAACCTAAAACATGGAAAACTGTAGAAAAACCTGGATAATGGGATGGCGAATCCAAGTCGAGATCTCTCTGTCCTTAATAACTTATTGGCCCCGTCACAGGTGCTTTACGGATTCAAATTGACCAATGTTCTCCCAGGATAACTTGGATGATTATTGTTCAAGGAGCACTCCTTAACAAGCGTTTAAATTAGGAAATGATAGAACTCTCTCAAAACAAAGGATATGAAAAGTTTCTCAAAACCGGATTTGTTCTGTATATCTCTTGTTATAGATGAGATGCCTATTTTATAAGGCATGGAGGGGTGCCAAGAGGGCACCCCTTGAGGTGGGATGCAACCATCCCAAGGATTGCAACCTTCCCATGCACCCCTAACATCCAACAAGACATTTAACAATATCCTTTAATGAATATTACAAGAATTTTCAACAATCACCCACAATTCTTGCAATATTCATGTAGACACTTGAGAGAGTTACCAAGAACTAAAGCTACATCGAAATAGGTAGCTTTCGCCTTGAACCTTTCCTAGTGAATGACAATCGGATTTACTTGGCAAACAAGGAAAACATCTTGCTATCTGCACAGATATGACGAGTAGCCCCAGTGTCTATCCACCATTCTCTCGGATTCCCAACTATGTTGGTTTCGATTACCACTGCTGATAGTTCCATCTCTGAGATCTCATCAGTCAGCTACTCACCTTCAGTGACATTGGCCTGATTTTTCTTTTTCTTACCCTTGTCCTGAGACTTCTTGTTTCTACAGTCATTTAACATATAACCGCTCTTTCCACAGTTGTAGCATTTCCCCTTGAACGTCTTATTCGAAGAATAGCTCCACTGTTCTTTCTCGTCTTGCTACCCTTTACACCCTCAATGATGTTGGCCTTCTCAATCATCCTGTTGTCCTCCTCGATTCTCAATCGAACACTGAGGTCTTCAAGGCTCATCTGCTTCTTTTTATGTTTCAGATAGCTCCTGAAGTCCTTCCATGATGGATGCAACTTTTCAATTATGGCGGCAACTTAAAACATCTCACATAGTTTCATTCCTTCATCCAGTATTTCATGAATGATCAACTGTAGTTCTCCCAACTGAGACATCACCGTCCTTGAATCTACCATATTGTAGTCCAGAAACCTACCCACGATAAATTTCTTTTGTCCGACATCCTCGATTTTGTACTTCTTCTCGAGAGATTCCCAGAGAATCTTCGCAGAAGTCATGTCTTGGTACACATTGTACATGGTATTATCAAGACCACCCAAAAGGTAGTTCTTGCTTAAGAAGTCTCCAGACAGCCATGTCTGTTCTTGCAGTTCCTTGGCCGTTTCCGATTCACCCTCCACAGGATCCGGATGATCTTTGAGGAAATTGGCCAACTGGAGAGTTGTCAGGTAGAACAACATTTTGCTCTGCCACTGTTTGAAATTTTCCCCATCAAACTTCTTCGGCTTTTCTCCATGAGAGACCGGTACTGTGATGTTTCCGCTAGCCATTTGTAACTGGAAAATCAACAGAGGTCAATTAGTCTACTGAAGACGAATTGCACAACGATCAACGAATGATCTTGTTCAAAGTGATATACTAGGTTCCCACTTGTTGTTCTATTGGACGGTACTTCCAATAAACACACGTCCTTGAATTTCAACTAAAGATTCTTTAGAAAAATAAATAAACGAATATTCCCAGAGGACGAGGGGGGTCCGGAGTAACCATTTAAGTCCCTGACCACTTAGGCTCTTATCGCTTTTTTGACAGAATATTCTTTAAACACTTTTCAATAGGATCTTTTAGCAATTCAAACCCAGAATTACAATTCTTCAATTGCACAAATAATATACGATATGTGCATATATATGTGTAAGTGTCAATCAAGATTGAATGAAATTTCTTGTGTATGATTACACTTTAAATTCTCACCCAAGTATGCAACACACAATCAATTTCAACTTTATCACTATGTGTATGCTTGTGATAATTGAACAACCTAATAAGAACTTAAATCTATACTACCAAGATTAATGTGTTATAGTATATAATTTACTAAGCTAATATTAATTTAAGTTTGCAGTTTATAACAATTCCAAGACTATTTCGTTAGTGTCGCGTTCGTATCTATGTTCGAACGAGACCTACCAGTGTGTATACGTTCTTGTTGCGTTTGATAACGCTATCGAACGAAGTATTTCCAGAGAGTTCACGTTCGAGTAGCGTTTGATAACGCGTTCGAACAGAATGATTCCAGAGTGTTTGCGTTCGAGTTGCGTTTAGGACACGTTCAAACGTTCTTAGGCAGAAGGCTTGCGTTCGAGTTGCATTTGAATACGCGTTCGAACGTTCTTACGAAATTTCAGATTTAAGCCTTCGCGTTCGTCGGGCGTTCGAACGCCCTACGTGTTTTTTATGCACAGTTCGTATATTTCCAGAAAATTTCTACCCTAGCATACGAATTACTGTCTAACAACACTAGAATCCTATAAGTTCTTAAGATTGTGGGCCGATTAGTGTCATTAAATATCAAACAACATGCTACAACCAAATCAAACCAGAAAATACCAATTAAACTTTCATTAACCCTAAAACCTAAAACATGGAAAACTGTAGAAAAACCTGGATAATGGGATGAAGAATCCAAGTCGAGATCTCTTTGTCCTTAAGAACTTATTGGCCCCGTCACAGGTAGGGGTGTCAAAACGAATCAACGAATCGAATTCGTATCGAATCCTAAACGAATCGAATCAAAATGTGATGAATTCGTATTCGATTCGTTTATTAAACGAATCCCAATATCAGGATTCAGATTCGATTCGTTTATTAAACGAATCGAATACGAATATTCGTTTATTCGTTTAGTCAATAATATTATTTAATAAAATAATTTACTACACTTGATTTACATTAATTCTTCATAAATATATACATATGAAATATGTAATTAATATATTTACTAAAAATATTTCACCAAATATTGAAAATATTATTTTTCTATGATAATTAACTATAATTTCTCGAATCTTAATTGAAAATTAACAAGAACTAATAAATAAAAATAATAAAACGAATCCTAAACGAATAAACGAATCAATGAGCTTAAATTCGTATTCGATTCGTTTAATAAACGAATCGAATCGAATTGACCCATTTATTAAACGAATCAATTTTTTCAAACCCATATTCGCTTTAAAGCGAATCGAATCGAACGAATAAACGAATCCTGACCCAAATTGCCACCCCTAGTCACAGGTGCTTTACGGATTCAAATTGGCCAATGTTCTCCCAGGATAACTTGGATGCTTCTTGTTCAAGGAGCACTCCTCAACAAGTGTTTGAACTAGGAAATGATAGAACTCTCTCAAAACAAAGGAAATGAAAAGTTTCTCAAAACCGGATTTGTTCTGTATATCTCTTGTTATGGATGTGATGCCTAGGGCACCCCTTGGGGTGCCAAGAGGGCACCCCTTGGGGTGAGATGCAACCCTTCCAAGGATTACAACCTTCCCATGCACCCCTAACATCCAACAAGACATTTAACAATATACTTTAATGAATATTACAAGAATTTCCAACAATATATATTCACAATCTCTCTCTCTCACTCCCAGCTCACGCCTCACAGCGCAGACCCTAACCTGTTTTCACAAATTCACAATTGACAGCCTCCACTCAAATCTCAATCTCAGGCTCTCAGCCTTAGCCAGCCTCCACTCCTCTTGTCCTCCAGTCTCGTCTCTCTCTCAAATCTCAATCTCAAACTCTCACTGACTGCTTACTGCTCGGCTCACCTCTCACTGGTCACTGCTTGCCTGCTCCTGCTCGGCTTGCTCTCCATTCACAATTGGGCCTTTTTTTTGTTTTTTATGTGATGTTTATTTTGTGGTCTTGAATATGCATATAGTTTGATCAAATGAAATTACAGTACTGGTTTTTGTGTTTTATAATAAATTAAGATGAATGTGATACTGGTTTTCTTTTTTCTTTTTGTTTTTTATTTTTTAGTTTTAAAAAAATTCGGGCTGGATTTGGCCCGGGCCTGAGCCTGGACCAAATCGGGCCAGACATGTGCGGCAAACGCCCGGGCAGGGTTTTTCCCGAGCCACGGGCTCAAATTTTTTGGTCGGGCTCGGGCCCGGACCGGACTTTTCAAAACCTTGCCCCGGTCCGTTGCCACCCTTACCCTTCATGTTTGGTTGCCAAATGAGGACGCCTATTAATGAAAATGAATTTAACATTAATAACCATTTCATTTAGCTTTCAAAAATCTGTATATAAATTTATTCTAATTGCTATGTGATGTTGATGGAAAGTGACTTTTATATATACAATATTATTTCCTCTCAAGTCTCCCATAACCACCTATCTTGCAAAATTTAAACTCATATATTTAACTGAACTACTTGATGTAAGTTTAAAATCATATATTTAACTGAACTAGTTGACGGATGTGGGTGAAGATACTTACTTGTACAGTATGTACAAATGAGCAGGAATTTTATTGTAGTTCTTGAATTCGAGTTTAAGATTTAATATTTTATAATCATGAATTTATCTATTTCGCTTAAATTTAAGTCGAGTAATTTAATAGTAGAGTTTCCTTCAAAAAATAAAAATAAATAAATAGAAAATGAGCACCTACGATTAGTCAGATCTATATTTGCGTACCTTGGAACGCTTAGCCACGTCTCATCGAACTCAAGAAACCTCTCATCGCCCACAAGAAACTTCTTAATGGCAGGATTCATGTTTTAGTTTTTTTTCCTCTTCTCAAATCTTGTGTTTTTGCAGAGAGAACGAAAAAAGAGAGTGTGGAGAAGATAGAGATGGTGTTAAAATATGTCACCAATATGATCAATGGTATAACTTCTACCTAACCTACTTTATAATTTTCTTTCTTTCTTTTAATAAAAATATAGCCCGAATTTTTTATTAAATAAATTATTTTCAATATTTCCACCAAGTGGTTGACAGCCATCATGTGGGCTTCTAGTAGTAGATTTATCTTACATTTTTTGTAACATCTAATGTTCGGAGTTATTATTGGCATATGATACATTTGTTGGTGACTTTGTCGCGTAATTGGATTTTGATGACGCAACGAGAGTGAAGACTTCGACGTACTTTAACGGACATTACAAAAAGATGATAATGAAGTCAAAATATTGATGAAGAGCTAAAATATTATTGGATGATCAAGAGAGCAAAAATGATAAAGGGGCCAAAGAAAGATGAAAAAGTCAAAGAATGAGCCAAACAAGATGAAGATAAAAATAATGAGTAAGAGCTAAAACTAATTGTAAGTGAGTTTATTCAAATGTTTCAAAGCTCTTAGAAATCATATATTTTGCATCACTTGCATTTAAAATGGCTTAGAATTCTAAAAGAATCATTTGCATTTTATTTGCACCAAAATGAACTTCATGCACAAGTGCATCGGTAAATGATCTTCCAAAAACTAGCAAACGGTTAAATTAAACATAAAATGATATACCGATAGATGGATATGTGTCTCTAGTTTGCTACGGTTCAAACGAAACACAATTCCAATATATAGAACTTTTGCTAGTCGTTTTACTACAACAAGTTCAGATGTGCGTTTTCTGCATACATGTCACATTAGAAAAATTTCATTAAAATTCATCTTAATGTTTTTGAAGCTGAAATTTTTACAGTAGATATATCTATGTGTCTAGTTTACGTAGAAATTTACCAATCTTGATTTGGAATTTTTAGAGAAGTTATGGCCAAAATACCGAGTGCTGTCAGTCTTGACTGATCATCAGAAACATGCATACCAGTCTCAAAACCGGCATATCGGTCTCAAAACCGGAATACCGGTCCCTGTAACCGGCATACCGGTTCCAGAGGTGCCAACGGTCAATTTTTGAGCCGTTAGACCGGCATACCGGTCCCAGAACTTTAAAACGGCTATAAACGGTTAGTTTTGTGCAAAATCTATAAATTCATCATTTTCCTCACTTCTAACACACCTCTTGCACATATATTCATCCTATAATCATGTCAAAACATTCTTGAGAGTTTATAACCATCTTCAAATCATTTTATACTCTCAACATTTGAAAAAACTCATATTTCATCTTCATATTCATTAGTAGTGAGCTTAAAACATTTGGATAACCAACTCACACAATCTTCTTTATCATTGTGAGTATCCAAATGTGTTTTAAATCTTCTTTATACAAAACACTTGTGATTTGTGAAATCCCATAGTTTGGATAAAGTGTAAAGGTTGTGAGTGCGCGTACGAACAAAACTCAAAAGTGTAAAAGGTTTGGAGTGCACCTTTGCGAAAAATCTTGGTTGTGAGTGAACCACGGAAACTCGAGATGAGTGGAAATCTTCAAGCAAGGCTTGGGGGAGTGGACGTAGGCATGTTTGGCCGAACCACTATAAATCTCGGTGTCGTATTTCTCTATCCTTACACTTTTACTTATCGCAAGTTAATTTATATTTATATGTGTTGAATAGAAAACTTGCATATAGATTATTAATTGAAATAGAGAAAATTAGCCTAAGTGTCAATTTGGTAATAAGAGCTAAAATCGGCAAAGATTTTATAATTCCGCATTTATAGCGATAACCCAATTCACCCCCTCTTGGGTATAGAGATTGCTTTGTCGCTATTGCTTGTAGGTAATTTCAGTTGGTATCAGAGCGAGGTTTTCTCTACAAGACTTAACTGTCCGAGAATAGATCATGGTATCTACAAGCAACTCGTCAAATCTTGCCGAAGGATTTTCAACGACTAGACCTCCATTTTACACTGGAACGGACTACAACTATTGGAAGATGAGAATGCTAAATTATCTCATTGCTGTAGATCCGCAATCATATTTGGTTATCACACGAGGTGCAAAAGGGCCAACAAAAGGGATATCAATGGGGTTGAGATTCTGAAGCCGAGTTTAGAATGAGATAGTGAGGATCTAAAGCAAGCTTCACAAAATACTAAGGCACTCAACCAACTTTATGTGCCATTGATCGGGATCAAATAAACAAACTTCCGGAGTGTGGAAATGCTTATGATTTATGGAAGTCATTAGAAATGGTCAACGAGGGCACAAGCCAAGTAAAGGAATCTAAGATCAACCGGTTCATGTGCGAATTGGAAAATTTCAAGATGGAATATGGGGAAGAAATTGATCGCATGATTTCGAGGTTTAAGGTTATCATCAATCATTTGGCGCATTGGGAAAAGTCATCGGGACATCCGATCAAGTGAAGAAAATTTTGAGATCACTCCCGAAATAATTTAGAAGCTACACCTCCTCCATTAGAGAAACAAACGACATAAATACTTTAAAGATGGATGATTTAGTCAGAAAATTACTTGAGTATGAAATGGAGATCAAGATGGATAAAAATGAGAAAGATGAGAAAAGGACAAGGAAGTCCTTGGCTTTAAAAGTAAGAAGAAGAGACGACTCAAGCTCAAGCTCAAGTGATAGTGATGATGAGTTGGCTCAAATAAATAAGAACTTCAAGAAGCTCCTCAAATCCGTAAAGCAAAAGGGAAAATCAAAATCGGATGATAAAAAAGAAGAAAAAGGACCGCGGAAAAATAAGAAAATCATTTGTTATGAATGCAACAAACCGGGTCATATAGCTACCGATTGCCCATTGAAGAAAATGAAAGGAAAATCAAAGAAAAAGGCAATGAAAGCTACTTCAACTTGGAGCGATAGCGATTCTAGCTCATCCGAGGAGGAAGAGGAGGTCCAAACCAAAGAAAGAACAAATCTAGCATTCATGGCTATCACGGATGAGGACTTCCACTTTGAAAGTGAAGAAGAAAGCGAAGAAGAAGAGGTACACAATTCTCAAGACTATAATGATTTACTTAATGCTTTGAATAGCTTAAAAGAATTGTGTGATGTGCTTAAAAAGAAATTGAAATTAGTTAAAAATGAGCATGATATACTTAAAAATGATCATGCATGTTGTATGGATAAAATTCATGTTTTAAATAATGAAATTATTTGCTTAAAGGCCAAACATGAAAAAGAAATTGCATGCTTAAATGATGAAAATGAATGTTTAAAGGTTAAAAAGTTAGAACTTGAAAATGCCATATCTAATATGCCATCTAGCTCTAAGACATGTGATTGCGAATCGATTTTGAATGAAAATGTCTTATTAAACACAAAGGTTATAGATTTGCAAAACATACTTAGCAAATTCACATTGGGACATAAAAATTTCAACATGCTTATCGGATCCCAAAAATATGCATTTAAAAGGGAAAGATTATGATATAGGCCTTACATTAAGAAAAAAATTTTGAAAAATTATTTTGTTAAGACATCTGATTCTCATGTTAAGAATGTTATAAATGAAAATGACACATGTCATGCATGTAATAAAAATGGACATAAAATTTTTGAATGCATGTACAATAATGTGATTAAGAATGCATGAATTCCTCAAGGAATCAAAATTAACCCCAATGGACGCAAGAAAGTTTGGGTACCAAAGTGTAATTGATAAATTTGTAGGGGGAGCTTTGGGAATGGATCTTTAAAGAAAATTGTAAAATTGATCCCAAATGCTCAAAGAAATAATGAATCGTAATGGTAAAGGTAAAATCATATTCATGGAAACATTTGTACCGTTTCCTCCAAATTTTGTATTAGTATACAATTTTTTATTGGTTAATATATTTTGAAGCATATAAGGTGATTAGACAATGTATTTAACTTTCTATTGGTATCAATTGTTAATTTGATATCATTAAATGCCTTAATCATACATTTAAACCCTTTCTTCATATCAATTGGTATCACATTGAATTTATTAAGTTAAATTACATGTATGTGATTATTTGATTGATTTTGCATTGAATATGATTTTGCCATGTAACATAATTGAATAAAAATGAAATACATGTATATTGACATAGTTTCCATTGGTATAATGAAAAGCATGGATTTTGATTGTTTATTAATAGGTATCATACTTATAAGAAGACAATCATTAAATATGCATTGAATTGAAATCATTGATATAAAACTTTAATTGGTATCATGAATGTATTGACTTATTTTATTTGATATAAATTTTGGGAGAAATCATGCTTAAGATGATATTATATTTCAAATGGTATTCATTGGAATCTAACTTTTGAAAATTGCATTATACATGATTTTTAACATCTTATGGCAAAAAGGGGGAAATGCCAAAATGTGCATATTTTTTTTAGTTTTTGGTATCATTATCTTATGCACATATGTATTTGGTATCTCATTTGATTTTAAATTTTTGCTTCTCCACTTTTTGATAATGTCAAAGGGGGAGAAATCATTAGAATGAGATTAAAACTTGTTTTACCCTCACCCTTGGTTTAATGGGGAGTAATTGTTTATTGTGTTTATCAAGTTTTATAGAGCTATCTTAAAGACAATCACACATTGAGGGGGAGCTTATATTGAGGAGGAGCAAAATCGTCAACATATGGACTCCTAGAAGCTCACAATTCTAAACAAGTTTTAAGGGGTTGCCATCATAAAAAATGAGGAGATTGTTGGCGACTTGGTCGCGTAATTGGATTTTGATGACGCAACGAGAGTGAAGACTTCGACGTGCTTTAACGGACATTACAAAAAGATGATAATGAAGTCAAAATATTGATGAAGAGCTAAAATAAGTTATATGATGATCAAGAGAGCAAAGATGATAAAGAGGCAAAAAGAAGATGAAAAAGTCAAAGAATGAGCCAAGCAAGATGAAGATAAAAATAATGATTAAGAGCTAAAACTAATTGTAAGTGAGTTTATTCAAATGTTTCAAAGCTCTTAGGAATCATATATTTTGCATCACTTGCATTTAAAATGGCTTAGAATTCTAAAAGAATCATTTGCACTTTATTTGCACCAAAATGAACTTCATGCACAAGTGCATCGGTAAATGATCTTCCAAAAACTAGCAAACGGTTGAATTAAACATCAAATGATATACCGATAGATGGATACGTGTCTCTAGTTTTCTACGGTTCAAACGAAACACAATTCCAATATATAGGACTTTTGCTAGAGTCATTTTACTACAACAAGTTTGCGTTTTTTCTGCATACATGTCACATTAGAAAAATTCCATAAAATTCATCTTAATATTTTTGAAGCTGACATTTTTACAGTAGATAGATCTATGTGTCTAGTTTACGTAGAAATTTACGAATATTGATTTGGAATTTTCTAGAGAAAGTTATGGCCAAAATACCGAGTGCTGTCATTCTTGACTGGTCATCAGAAACAGGCATACCGGTCTCAAAATCGGCATACCGGTCCCTGTAACCGGCATACCGGTTCCAGAGGTGCCAACGGTCAATTTTTGAGCCGTTAGACCGGCATACCGGTCCCATAACTTTAAAACGGCTATAAACGGCTAGTTTTGTGCAAAATCTATAAATTCATCATTTTCCTCACTTCTAACACACCTCTTGCACATATATTCATCCTATAATCATGTAAAAACATTCTTGAGAGTTTATAACCATCTTCAAATCATTTTACTCTCAACATTTGAAAAAGCTCATATTTCATCTTCATATTCATTAGTAGTGAGCTTACAATATTTGGATAACCAACTCACACAATCTTCTTTATCATTGTGAGTATCCAAATGTGTTTTAAATCTTCTTTATACAAAACACTTGTGATTTGTGAAATCCCATAGTTTGGATAAAGTGTAAAGTTTGAGTGCGCGTACGAACAAAACTCAAAAGTGTAAAAGGTTTGGAGTGCACCTTTGCGGAAAACTCTTGGTTGTGAGTGAACCACGGAAACTCGAGATGAGTGGAAATCTTCAAGCAAGGCTTGGGGGAGTGGACGTAGGCATGTTTGGCCGAACCACTATAAATCTCGGTGTCGTATTTCTCTATCCTTACGCTTTTACTTATCGCAAGTTAATTTATATTTATATGTGTTGAATAGAAAACTTGCATATAGGTTATTAATTGAAATAGAGAAAATTAACCTAAGTGTCAATTTGGTAATAAGAGCTAAAATCGGCAAAGATTTTATAATTCCGCATTTATAGTGATAACCCAATTCACCCCCTCTTGGATATAGAGATTCATTTATCGCTATTGCTTGTAGGTAATTTAACATTATCCTATCACCTTCAACCTCTATATGACTCTCTATATGTATCTACTGAATTAGTTACACACCATAATATATAGTCGATGCATAAAATATATAAGAACGATGTGCCAAATTTTGAAATATAAATATGAAAATGAATAACTTATATGCACTGGCTTATTATGATAAACTTTACTAATCTAATTACTGACTACTTTTTATATAATTTTCCAAAACATAATTATAATTATTCAATGCTCAAAGTACTCAACCCATGATATTATACTCTAATGATTGCAAAACAGTATTCAGTTTCATGAGCTTATTCTTTGGAAATCCTGCAAAACAGAACTGGAATGACGGGTTGAATATTTTAGAATACTCAATGAATATGCACAAAACGAAAAACATAAGTATAATTATACGTACACATATATAAACATTTTAAGAAACATTTATAAGCTTGGAAAATGAAAGAGATCCAAAACTTTAATTAAGTGGAAACATCTGAAATTCCATGTACAGAAAATTTGTCTTCGTAGCTATTAAAATATTATGAAAATTTGGATCTTTGTTCGTATGAAATAAACTTTTAAAACCACTTAAATAGACTTCATTCAGAAACTCTGTACAATTATATAAACTGAATTCATGTACCAGAAAGCAGTTTCAGAGAATTTCATAAGATGTATAAAAATCATATTGTAACATGTAATAAAAATCACTTATTCAAAACATATAGAAATCAGGCATTTAGGAACCAACTCAATTGGACGAAATAAAAAATCACATCCAAAGCTACACACTGATCGGACAAGGGCGAGACCCCATTCTGAACATTCTCAAACGAACATGAGTCTCCATAAGGTTCGGGAAGCAACTCAAAATCTTATTTAAAACAAAAATTCAGTAATCAATCATTATAATACATAAAAACATAATTCACAATCTAGCAGAAAGAGAATTTAAACAAAAATCATGTCTTATTAATTATCTCAACCATCTCAACATTTGAATATCAGAATTAGAATTAATGAAAATATCAAAAATTATAACTATAATTGAAATAGAAGTTCGAAATGACATTTCTTGTTCATGAGGTCGGTTTCCATTCTATTGCGGAAAATCATTAAAAATGGAAAAGTATAACATGATGATATTCTTAAAATTACCATATCATACAAATCATAAATCATAGTATTTTGAATAAATACCTTTAGAAATCATGCATTCAAATCTTTACTGTAAATTATTTTCAGAGTTGAGTAAAATGAAAATTTCATATCTTTTTAAATATCAAAAATATATAAACATCAATTGATGAGCGAACAATATCTTTATATTTACCGTCTCTATATCTCACATTTTGTGGGTTAAATCAAATTTTATGAGCATTTTGATGTGTTTTGATGATGTTTTATAGGTCTGAATCATAATTAAACCTAATCGGGCCAATCAGGTATGAATCATCGATAAATCAAGGTGTTTTGGACATAAATACAGTAGAAGACCTCATTGTAGCGACAATGAGATATGTAGACATGGGGTGTATTCTGACCTCTATTGTCGTGACAATGATACTTAAGGCTTTGAGAGCATTTTGACCTACATTATCGCGACAATGGATTCTCATTGTTGCGACAATGAGTCCGATTCCTGGCGTGAATTGAATACCAAATTTCTTAAGAAGGAAAGCTCTCATCAGTTCCTATAAAAGAACAAGTTCATCCTAAGCCTAACATATCATACTTTTGAAGACTACAAAACAGAGTAAAATACTAAGAGTAAGGCAAAAACCAAATTCTCAACTAGTATTGAAGATTAGAGCAAATGACCTCAACACGAGTTCCTTCTACCATCTTCTCTTTCAGTTTATGTTTATAAGTTCTTACTTTGTATTAATGATTAGTTTGTGTTTATTGATAACCATGTGTAACTAATTCATTAATATAGGGTTGTAATGGATCCTAAACACATCACTTGATTCAATTTACATCTTTTTATTTTATTGAGTTTGTTATCAGATCGTTTATTATTCTCTGTTCTTAATACATCCTGTTGTCTGATCACCAATATGATAGTTGTGATAAACCCCTAGGAACTTGGAAAAGAAAATTTAGGTATAGCCTTGGGAATTAATAACATGTGATCATATTCTTTAGTATTAACAATTCCTCATGAAATTGATATTTTTATACTACTTGTGCGACACTTGTACTTATGTGTTATATAAAATCGAGATCAAGTTTTTGATGTCGTTGACCAAAAGCTTTGAGAAATCATATTGCACTTTATATTGGTGGGATAGAGTATGTGTCAGAAGATATTTATAAAAAAAAAAACTTGACCTCTTGAAGACACAGAACTTGTTGATAGGCATTTATGAAATGCTTGACGTATTGAATGCTAATTCCTTTCATAGTACAATGATGAGTTGTGAGATATATGGGGGCAACCAATCTAGTAATCATTTCACCTTCAACTACAATGTAGAGTGGCAATACTATCAGAATTTTACATGGAACAATAATGAAGGTCTTGCACACCCCACTGAACTATTATATCATTTCTATCCACTAAATACTCAAGAAATTCCCAAAGAACCAGAACCATCCATGGAGAATCTGATTATGCAACTGGTAAATCAAAGTAGTGAAAACTTGAGAAATACGACCAACTTGAAGCTATAATTCAAAGTCAGGCAGCATCATTAAAGACATTGGAATTCCAAATAAGACAACTAGCCAATAACCAGTGTTATAGACCTCAAGGGACACTACCATGTGACACTGAAGAAGACCCATGGAATCAAGAGATTTACAAGGACACCATAATAGGGAGTGAGGCAGAGCCATATATAGATATTGAGATGTCCATTCAAGAACCTGAGCCAATCGAATCTAGAATTGATCAGAGAGTCTTTCATTCATTGAGAGCATTTATGAAAAAATTATGAAAAATTAGTTAGACAAGAGTAGTTGTATGATCCTATAGAAAAATCGATGATACCAGTGGACACATGTTAACATGAGGAAGTTAGCATCATTGATACAGCCTATGAGCTTGACAGAATCACACAATCATTCAAATTCAAACATCCTATAAGTCATTCTGATAGTCTATCTTTCTATTCAAGAATTCCAAAAGATAAATGTTTGAAGAATATGACATTGGCACGGATAAAAGACAATCTTTATTTGCCAATGGACTATCCTGTCTAGGATACCTAAAGCCACATGGAAGCCTCTTTGAAGGAACTTCTGCTAAGGACTATAAATTAAGCGCTTATTGGGAGGCAACACAAGCATTTCTAATTTTTCTTATATTTTATTTTATTATTATTTAATTGGTTGTGTTATTTATGTTTTAATTGTATGTTTTTTCGATGAGCTGGATTTCAAGATAAGTTTGGGGGTTGCAGTTTTTACTTCATCTCCAACATATTAAATTTCTACATCATCATCGTTATTTTAGGGTAAGGTGTATAATTTTTTAATTTTATTTTAAAATTTTTTATTTTGAGTCATATCTAGGTTAGAATATCACATGCTTATGATATAAATTTGATCTACTTTAAAAAATTTGGCTATTAGAAAATCATAAATGTTGGTTGATATCAACGCTAAATTCTTAAATTGAGTTTGTCTTGAGATGATTCCTTGCATATTCAAGTACTTACATTAATTTTGTTTTAGTTTAAATTTGAAATTTGAGATTGAGATTGTTTGAATTAGGATGATTGGATTGAATGAATGATCGTTTGTCTAAATATCTATCTTTATCTTAAAATTGTATCAAGGCTAGCATATCAAAGAACCATCAATAATATTTAAGCATGAAGTTACACACGGGCAAGCGAAAAACTACCAAGAGGAGAAATGCTACCTTAAATGATAGTGTGAAAGCTAAAAAAAGAAAAAAAAATGAAAAAAAAGAACAAAAAAGAAGAAGCTAAAGCTAAGATACATGAGCTTAGTGATAAGATATAAAAAACTTTAAAATACATAGATTGGTTTTGTTGGGGTTTATATTATGGAAGCGCGGTTTATGAGAAATCGTAATTTTTTTTTAACTTACTAAATAAATTATTCGGTATCATATACTAATAATTTATTGATATTTCACCTAAACATATTTTTTGTTATCAAATAGCAACATAATAAATTACGAAAACATTACGAAACTTTTATGAAAATGATTTTCTATAAAATCGCGCAAAACATGTTTCCATCCAGGTCGATCTATCGGCACCCCATCGGGGCTGCATCGGTCAATTCAACACCAATTCACTATTTGATCAGTTCACACCCATTAACATGGTTATTCACCCGATAACGTCATTTTTCATCGTTTTTGCGTATTTTCCCTCGAAAATAATTTCCGGAATTTATTCCAACACCCAATACACATCCAATACATTGAAATAACATATTTTAACTCATTAAAATTTTGGATTTTTTCATATCTGATCTGAACAGTATATATATTAATTTTCATGCCAAAAATCCAATTTTTTCTCAAAATTAATCAAATTAATCCAACACCAATCAAAACCACCACACACAAATCACTCAAGAATAATTATAAGTATTACAAGAGTGGTCATAACACTTTAGAATGACAAAAAATAATCATATGACCAAATTGAGCTAATATTATACTAATATTACTCGATATAACTTCACACATGCATTTAGCCACCAAATCCATCAACCAAAATAAAAAGACCCAAATTTTAGAGTGAAAAAAATCTCTACAACATTTGTAAGAATATCTACATCACAAGAAATCCGCAAACATAACTATAACAATTTTTCTTATCCAAACAATAGTAAAAGATTACCTTTAATCTTCAATATTCTTCAAGTCCTTATCTTTGTTAGATTTTATTTTCTCTAAAATGCTTGGAGTGCTTTTGGATGATATTAGGAGGCTGTCATCTATACAAATGGAAAAATAAAGCCCCTTTTATACTAGGTTGGGCGTGAACTTAATGGCATTTTTGTCAATTTTTATTTTCATTTAATCAAATAAAAATGATTGATAAATAGACAATACAAATGGCAAATAATTATCATATATTACATTTAATATTATTAAATCATAACTAAACTTTACACATGTAAAATTAATAATAATAATAATAATAATAATAATAATAAATAATAATAATAATAATAATAATAATAATAATAATCTATTACATTAATTAAACTAATAATTATTTACTTTATATGTGTCAACATGCAATTTATCAATTAATATGTATCTAATCTAATTATGTATCAAATACATATTAAAAATAACCAAAAATATGATGGCATGTGTATTTGCGTTTAAAGATTAAATGAATTGAATTAACATGCTTAATTAGATAAAATATTATGAATAATCTGTATTATTCATAACATATTATCCATTGTTGGAAATTCTTCAATATTATATCGATGGATGAGAGACATGCCCCTTGGATGGTACCCCTTAGGGACATGCCATCCAATTGAAAATAATATGGTTATAGGCTCTAAAGGTTGCATGAGAGGGGTATAACCTTTTGGAGGGTTACACCCCAACCAAAAGGGTGTCCTTTAGGCACCCTTCCATGCCTTTATAAGGGGGCCTCCATGTTCATTTTTAAAGATCCGAATTTCATCCAAAGTCTTGAGTCTCATATTGTTGTTTGATTCGAGAGAGAGTTCCCCCAATTACCAAGTTCGAGATCTTGTTAAGGTGTGTCCCTTGAACTAGAGGAATTCGGGTTATCCTGAGAGAATATTAGCCACAAAATCTGTAGAGCACCGAGATGGGGCTGATAAGTTCTTAAGGATAGAGAATCTTATCGATCTGGATCACTGCATTTTTTGTTATTATTTTAATCAGGTTTTTCTGATTCTTAAAGTTTTAGGGTTTTGCATGTTAATGTAGATCTACTTTTGATTCTGTGATTTGATCGATGATAGCATGTTAATTTGTTGTTTAATGACACTAAACTTACTACAATCTCAAGAACTTATTAACAAGTGTTGTTAGATAGTAATTCACATGCTAAGATTAGAAAATTTTCTGGAAAAATAAAGTCTGTGCATGAAAAATATGTAGGGCGTTCGAACGCCCGACGATCGCAAAGGCTAAAATCTGAAATTTTGTAAGAACGTTCGAACGCGTCTTCAAACGCAACTCGAACGCAAGCCTTTTGCCTAAGAACGTTTGAACGCGTATTCAAACGCAAATCGAACACAAGCCCTCTGACTTAAAACGTTCGAATGCGTCTTAAATGCGATACGAACATAGACTATCTGGAATATTCCGTTCGAACGTGTTCTCGAACGCTATACGAACGTGAACTCTCTGGAACACATCGTTCGAACGCGTTATCAAACGCTACACGAACATGAATTCTCTGGAACACTTTGTTCGAACGCGTTCTCGAACGCAACATGAACATACACATACAGGACAGTCTCGTTCGAACATAGATACGAACGCGACACTAACAAACTAGTTCCTGGAATTGTTTCTAAATTGAAAAGACTTAGAATAATATTAACTTAGTAAATCATATACTGAATCACATTAATCTTGGTAGTATAGATTTAAGTTATTATTAGGGTGTTCAATTATCACAAGCATACACATAGTGATAAAGTTGAAAAATAATTGTGTGTTGCATAATTGGTTGAGAATTTAAAGTGTAATCATACACAAGTAATTCCATCCAATCTTGATTGACACATACACATATATCTACACATATCGAATATTGTACTGTGAATCGTAAGTGTAATACTGAGTTTGAATTGTTAATAAATCATATTGAAAAAGTGTTTAAATGATATTCTGTTAAAAAGGCGATAAGAGCCTAAATGGTCAGGGATTTAAGTGGTTACTCCGGACCCCCCTCGTCCTCTGGGAATATTCCTTTATTTACTTTTCGTAAGAATCTTTAGTCTGAATTCAATGACTTGTGTTTATTGGAACCACCGTCCAATAGAACAACGCGTGGATACTTAGTATATCACTTTGAACAAGTTCATTTGTTGATCGTTGTGCAATTTGTCTTTTGTAGACTTATTGACCCCTGTTGATTTTCCAGTTACGCATGGCTAGCGGAAACATCACAGTACCGGTCTCTCATGGAGAAAAGCCGGAAAAGTTTGGTGGGGCAAACTTTAAACAGTGGCAGAGCAAAATGTTGTTCTACCTGACAACTTTACAGTTGGCTAAATACCTCAAAGATCCTCCGGATCCTGTGGAGGGTGAATCGGAAATAGCCAAGCAACTGCGGGAAGAGACATGGTTGTCTGGCGACTTCTTGTGCAAGAACTACCTTTTGGGTGGACTTGACAATACCCTGTACAATATGTACCAAGACATGGTTTCTGCGAAGGTTCTCTGGGAATCTCTCGACAAGAAATATAAAATCGATGATTCCGGACAAAAGAAATTTATCATGGGTAGGTTCCTGGACTACAAAATGGTAGATTCAAGAACGGTAATGTCTCAGTTGGGTGAACTGCAGTTGATAATTCATGAAATACTGGATAAAAGAATGAAACTCTGTGAGACGTTTCAGGTTGCCACTATTATTGAAAAGTTGCCTCCATCATGGAAGGACTTCAAGAGCTATCTGAAACATAAAAGAAACAGATGAGCCTTGAAGACCTTGGCGTTTGATTGAGAATCGAGGAGGACAACATGATTTCCGAGAAGGCCAGCTACAAGACTATGGAGTCTAAGGCCAACATCGTTGAGGGTGTAAATGGTAGTAAGAAGAGAAAAAACAGTGGAGCTGGTTCTTCCCAAGCTTACAAGAAGTTCAAGGGAAAGTGCTACAACTGTGGAAAGAGCGGTCATATGGCAAAGGACTGCAGAGATCTCAGAGATGAATCTGTTAGCAGTGGTAACTGAAGCCAACTTGGTTGGGAATCCGAGAGAATGATGGGTAGACACTGGGGCTACTCATCATATCTGTGCATATAGCAAGATGTTTCCCTTGTATCAGAAGGTCGATGGCGGCGATCATCTGACAATGGGAAACTCATCTACCTCAAGAGTGGTTGGACAAGGCACAATGGTTCTGAAGATGACATCCGGAAAAGAGCTTACATTAAAGAATGTATTGCATGTTCCAGATATTCAGAAGAACTTGGTCTCAGGCTCTCTCCTTAGCAAGACTGGTTTTAAGCAAGAAAAAGGAAAAATGAGGTCCATGTCACTGAAAATGAGCAACTGACTGAAGAGATCTCAGAGATGAATCTGTCAGCAGTGGTAACTGAAGCCAACTTGGTTGGGAATCCGAGAGAATGATGGGTAGACACTGGGGCTACTCATCATATCTGTGCAGATAGCAAGATGTTTCCCTTGTATCAGAAGGTCGATGGCGGCGATCATCTGACAATGGGAAACTCATCTACCTCAAGAGTGGTTGGACAAGGCACAGTGGTTCTGAAGATGACATCCGGAAAAGAGCTTACATTAAAGAGTGTATTGCATGTTCCAGATATTCAGAAGAACTTGGTCTCGGGCTCTCTCCTTAGCAAGACTGGTTTTAAGCTTGTATTTGTTTTTGATTAATTTATAATGACCAAAAATGATGTTTATGTAGGAAGATGATACCTCACTGAGGGCCTTTTCAAATTCAATGTAATGACTGTCAATAGACACAGTGGTAATAATAAATCTACAACTTCTGATTATATTATTGAGTCACAAAATGTATGGCATGGGAGGTTAGGACATGTTAATTATGATACGATGCGTAAATTAATTAACATGGACCTTATACCTAAATTTGCAATTGATAGCCAACATAAGCGTGATGCATGTGTTGAAGTAAAAATGCATAGAACATCATTTCATTCCATAGAACGAAATTCTGAACCCTTGGAACTTGTACACACTGATGTGTGTGATATGAATATTGTGCAAACAAGAGGCGGTAAAAAGTACTTTATCACTTTTATCGATGATAACACAAGATTCTGTTATGTGTATTTGCTGAGGAGCAAAGATGAAGCTATTGAGAGCTTTGTACACTACAAGAACGAAGTTGAAAATCAACTTGGCAAGAAAATCAAGAGAATCATAAATGATAGAGGTGGTGAATATGTGTCACCATTCGGTGAATATTATTCCGTGCACGGAATTATTCACGAAACCACTGCTTTTTATTCTCCTCAACAAAATGAGATTGTTGAGCGTAAAAACCGAACGTTGAAGGAAATGATGAACGCCATGTTGACAAGTTCTGGTTTACCCCATAACTTGTGGGGGGAAGCCTTGCTTTTCGCAAACTACGTTCTAAATAAGCTTTCTCATAGAAGATTGGATAAGACACCATATGAGTTGTGGAAATGTCACGTATCATCCTACAAATACCTAAAAGTATGGGGGTGTCTTGACAAAGTAATGGTTCCTAAACCTAAGAAGGTTAGAATATGACCCAAAACTGTTGATTGTATATTCATTGGATATGCTCGCAACAGTAGTGCGTATCGATTCTTGGTACACAAGTCCGAAATTCCTGACATCAATCTGAGTATGATAATTGAGTCAAGGAATATGACATTTTTTGAAGAGACGTTTCCTTGTAAGAAAAAACAAAGAACAGAGTCTCTCAAAAGAACGATTGATATTGTCAAGGACAGTGATCAGGTTGACCGAGAGTCAGATCAACGTTCAAACATTGAGACAATCGAACTTAGATGTAGCAAAAGAGCTAGAACGTCTAAGTCGTTTGATCCCGATTTTCTGACATACTTGTTAGAAAATGAGCCTCAAATCTATAAAAAAGCAATGTCTTCTCCGGATGCGCCTCTATGGAAAGAGGCTATAAACAGTGAGATTGATTCAATCCTAAAAAACCATACTTGGGAGTTGGTTGACCTTCCTCCAGGTTGTAAGCCACTGGGCTACAAATGGATATTCAAAAGGAAGATGAAAACAGATGGATCAATAGATAAGTACAAGGTAAGACTTATCATAAAAGGTTATAGACAAAAGGAAGGTCTTGATTACTTTGACACATATTCACCAGTGACTCGTATCACATCGATAAGAATGTTCATAGCTATAATAGCTATAATTGGTCTTGAAATACATCAAATGGATGTAAAGACGACATTCTTGAATGGTGAATTGGATGAAGAGATTTACATGGAACAACCAGAAGGGTTTAATGTTTCTGGACAAGAACATAAAGTGTGCAAACTTGTAAAATCCTTGTACGGATTAAAACAAGCACCTAAATAATGACATGAGAAATTTGACAAAGAGATGTTGTCAAGTGGGTTCAAAACCAATGAGTGTGATAAATATGTGTACACCAAATCAACTCGAAAAAGATATGTCATTGTGTGTCTCTATGTAGACGATATGCTGATAATTGGTAGTAATCATGAAATGATTCAGTCTACCAAAAATGTGTTATCCAGCAGATTTGATATGAAAGATTTAGGAGTAGCTGATGTGATCCTAAGAATTGAGATTTCTAGGACATCAGACGGATAAATATTATCTCAGACTCATTATATTGAGAAGATAATTGAGAAATATATTAAAAGGGACCTAAATGTGGCTAGAACCCATGTTGACCTAACTCTTCATCTATCAAAGAATACTGGCTCAAGCGTATCGCAATTAGAGTATTCGAGAATCATCGGGAGTCTGATGTATCTCACGAATTACACACGACCTGATATCGCTCAAGCTGTGAACATGCTTAGCAGATATACGAGCAATCCAAGACATAACCACTCGAAAGCCATAGTAAGAGTTTTGAGGTATTTGAGAGAAACTTCAAAATATGAGTTACATTACGAGAGATATCATATTGTTCTAGAGGGATACAACGGTGCTCCGAATCTTAATTTTCGTTAAGTTTACGAGAGCGACCGAATCACGTTTCTTTCATGTTCTATCACATTTTCTAGATTAAGATTATGTTCCTTATAGTAAATTCTTTTATCTCTTTAGGTGATCGTGATACCATAAGCAGGGACGGTCCTGCTGCATAGTTCCTTTCTCAGTAGTCAGCTCACCAGGTGCGTGGATAAGCCTGTAACATTGATGTTTTCAAAAGTATATAGTATGTATGTTTTCTTAAATGAATTTTAAGGTAATGCATTAAATGAGTTTGTTTCCAGAAAGTTTATATATTTTGCTATAAGGTATGGATCGAATATTGATTATGTTGAAATCATGTGTTTGTGATATATGAGAAACTTGCATGATTTGAGATATATGAGTATGGATTTTGGAAATGATTTTTATGTTAGGATGCACCCCGTGTACTTATATGTGCCAGATTATTGCCATGAGATAAGGTCTCATGTTGCCAGTTATTGCCGTGAGATAAGGTCTCACGTTGCCAGTTTGCTCCGGATTGCAGTTTTGCCGTGGGGAAGCCCCATGTTGCCAGCTTTGCCGTATTTGACATGAGGTTGTGCATATAGATGAATAAACAGATTTATCACTACAGATTATTTTTGAGCAGTATGAGCTTTATGATAAATGAGATTTATGATTTGAGTTTTATGAGAAATGAGATTTATGATTTCAAGTAAATGTTTGAGATATCGATTTACAGCTTATGTATTTATTTATATTATGAAAGACTTGTTCGATCCACTTTGTTACTTGATTATCCACGGCACTAAGCTGTGATCCATTGCACTAAGCGTGAGCTTACCCCTTTCCTTAACATTTCAGGTTCAGCAGTTTATTAGATATCCTTCCATCTGCTGTTTCGTCATCATTTTCTGCCAGTAGAGAAAGGTTGTGCCAACAGTAGAGTGTATTGTTATGTTTTGAGACTGTAATTCTAGATATGTATTTTTCTTGGAAGAATTTGTTGTCTAATGTTAGGCATTGAGCCTTTACTGATATTGGGGATATTGTGTTTCCTTCATGGATATTATGTTTGAGTTGGATCACGGAGATCCTATGTTATGATGATATCTTCAGTTTAGATTTTTCCTTGTATTTGGAGGATTAGTCCATATTACAGGGGAAACTCTGCCAGTTTCAGTTCTCCGTCTCACCCCTACCCTACCTAAGGGGACGGGGTGTGGACATTTAATGGTATCAGAGCCCAGGGTTCATAGATTCTGTAGACACTTCATTTTCTTTATTAGTTATTCTATGTCTTTTAGCGGTTGACATCTTTCATGTGTTTTCAGATGCCTCCGCGTCTCAGAGTTCGAGGTGCAGGTCGAGTTCGTACTCGTAGGATAGCAAATGTTGGCCAACCTTCTAGGGCACCTCCAGTTGATGAGGAGGTTAATTCTTATGATGGGGAAACCTTTGAAGGGAACCCTAATCCTGTTGTAGAAGATTCCATAGCCTCGGTTTTCGGGGATAGTACCCAAGTTCATCATCATCCTCCTAGCAGTAATGTTCCTCCAGCCCCTGCAGCACCTCAGGGAAATATTCCAGCACCTCCTCCACCTCCTCCAGTAAATCAGGGTTATCCTATACCTCCTCTGGGTTTCTACCCTCCACCTTATTATGCTCCTCCACCAGCAGATGTTCCTCCTGGTGCTTACCCTTATCCGTATTACTACCCTCCAGCATGGGGTCATGGTCCATCTCAGGTAGCTCCTATAGTTAATGAAGATAATATTGCTAAAGGAATGAAAGAAAGAGGAGCTGTTGAGTTTGATGGGAAGAAGGATCCCATTGTAGCTGGAAATTTCTTGGACATGGATTGAGAAGGCTTTTGAGTTGATGAGATTAACTGATGAACAGAAATGCCACCATGTGTATCAACTTTTGACTGAGCAAGCTGATAAATGGTGGAAGAGTGTAAGAGGTAAATTCTCAGAGACTAATGTGTTAACTTGGGAGAAGTTCAAGAGGGAGTTCATGAGTAATTATATGAATTCTGCTTTTATGGATGAAAAGAGAAGGGAATTTTATAGGTTGACTCAGGGTAGCCGCACAGTAGATCAGTATGACACCGCATTCCATGAGTTAGTGCAGTTTGTTTCACATTTGAGAGACCATGAACAGGGCAAGATGGATCATTTTCTTAACGGTCTGAATGCAGAATTGAGATCCAGGATCCGATTATTTCCTATGAACAGTTTGACAGAGATGGCAGATTTTGCTAGAAAAGCAGAGTTTGCAGAAAGAGAATGGCAAATTGGGCTAGATTTTCAGATAAGGAAGAGAAACAGGGAACATCGATCTTTTGGAGAAGGAAATCAGAGTAAGAAATGGGGTGACTCAAGACCCAGTGGTAGTTATCAGATGAGTTCTGGACAGCCGCGAAACAAAGTCGACCTACAGTTAGTCAGAGTTCAGTGAGAGCTCCACCTAGTGGGATTCCTAGTGGTCAGCAAGGCCAAGCTCAAGAAATAAGATTTCCACCATGTACTATTTGTGGGAAGAATCATCCTGGAGAGTGCAGATTGGGTACCAAAGGTTGCTTTTTGTGCGGAGAAGTGGGTCACTTGAAGAGATTGTCCTAATGTTAATGATAGCAGTAGACAGACTCAGAGAACAACTGTTCCTCCAGCTCAGAATTTCAGAGGTAATTTTAGTCAGAGTGGGGTTCGTGGTCAGACTTCTGGAGCTCACACAGGTTCAGGTGCTCAGAGTAGAGTTGCTCCAAGTGGTCAGACTAGCAGACCTAGAGCCCAAGGCAGAGTATTTGCTATGACGCAGCAGGAAGCTTTCGCAGCACCAGAGGTTATCACAGGTATGGTGTCTATCTTTGGTCGAAATGCCCGAATACTTATTGATCCCGTGCTACACATTCCTTTGTTTCAAAATCTTTTGCATTGCATGCCGATAGAGAAGGGAGTGAGCTAGATTGTGAGTTAGTTGTTGCTACCCCTGTCGGATATTCCTTTATTGCTAAGCAAGTTTACAGAGGATGTGTAATTCGTGTTGGTAAGCATGATTTGTTAGCAGATTTGATTTGTGTGGAGATACATGATTTTGATGTCATTGTGGGTATGGATTGGTTATCTTTTCATCGAGCAACAGTAAATTGTCATGAGAAAGTTGTGGATTTTGAGGGTCTGGATGGGCAAAAATTTTCCTTTAGAGGGGAGAGAAGATTTGTTCCTTCCTATGTGATATCTGCAATACGAGCTAGCAAGTTGTTGCGGAAAGGTTGTGATGCCTATTTAGCTCACATAGTAGATACCAGAATAGGTACATCAGAATTACATGAGATTTCGGTTGTGAGAGAATTTGCAGATGTATTTCCAGATGAACTACCTGGTTTGCCACCGAATAGAGAAGTTGATTTCAGCATCGATGTAATTCCTCCTGTACAGCCCCTATATCCCTTGCTCCTTACAGGATGGCTCCTGTAGAATTGAAGGAGTTGAAGATACAATTGCAAGAACTGCTAGATAAAGGCTTTATAAAGCCTAGTTTTTCACCATGGGGTGCACCAGTGTTATTCGTGAAGAAGAAAGATGGTTCCATGAGATTGTGTATCGATTATCGGCAATTGAATAAGGTTACCATTCGTAACAAATATCCTTTGCCTCGATTGATGATCTTTTCGATCAATTACGGGGAGCCAAGATATTCTCCAAGATAGACTTGAGATCCGGGTACCATCAGCTAAAGGTAAAGGAAGAAGATATACTTAAGACGGCTTTTAGAACTCGTTATGGACATTATGAGTTTTTAGTAATGCATTCGGTTAACTAATGCACCAGCTGTTTTTATGGACTTGATGAATCGGGTATTCAAACATTATTTGGATAAGTTTGTCATTGTGTTTATTGACGATATCTTAGTGTATTCTAGTAGCGAAGATGAGCATAAAGAACATCTAAGAATCGTTTTACAGACTTTGAGGGAGAAGGAGGTGTATGCCAAGTTTAGTAAGTGTGAGTTTTGGCTTGACAGAATTGCATTCTTAGGCCATGTCATTTATGCAGATGGCATTTTAGTAGATCCCAATAAGATAGAAGCAGTGGTTAATTGGGAACCGCCTACCAATGCGACTGAGATACGGAGTTTCTTGGGTTTAGCAGGCTACTACCGACGTTTTGTTCAGGGATTTTCTATCATTGCAACACCATTGACGAAACTTTTGAAGAAGAATGCAAAATTTGAGTGGACTGAGGAGTGTCAGCAAATTTTGATAAGCTAAGGAGTGTTTGACAACTGCTCCAGTGCTTACACTTCCATCAGGCAGTGATGGATATGTGGTGTTTAGTGATGCCTCGAGGAAAGGTTTGGGTTGTGTGTTGATGCAGCATGGGAATGTGATATCTTATGCTTCTCGACAGCTTAGACCTCATGAATTGAATTATCCTACTCACGATTTGGAGTTAGCTGCGGTAGTGTTCGCACTGAAGATTTAGAGACATTATTTGTATGGAGAGAAATGTGAAATCTTCACGGATCATAAGAGTCTCAAGTATTTACTCACGCAGAAGGAGTTAAATATGAGACAGAGACGATGGATCGAGTTATTGAAAGATTATGATTGTACTATTGACTATCATCCGGGGAAGGCTAATGTAGTAGCAGACGCCCTTAGCAGGAGTCATCGAGTATTCTAGCTCATATGGAAGTTCTATGGTTGCCATTGCTAGTGGAACTCAGATCTTTGAGAGTTGACTTATCAGTTGGTATTCAGGATCTCTTTTAGCAACTCTTAAGTCAGACCTATATTAGTGGAAAGAGTCAGGGAAGCTCAGACTCAGGATGCTTGTTTTATGAAAATCATCGATGAAGTGAAAAGGAAGAGCGTTCAGATTTCTTGCTTAAAGATGACAATACATTGATGTATGAAGATAGATTATGTGTACCTGAAGATGAGAGCTTGAAGAGAGAGATCATGGAAGAAGCCCATTGTTCTGCTTATTCTATGCATCCAGGCAGCACTAAGATGTATAGAACTCTCAAGGAGAATTATTGGTGGAAAGGCATGAAGAACGAGATAGCCGAGTTTGTATCAAAGTGTTTATCGTGTCAGTAGATTAAAGCAGAACATCAGCATCCAGCAGGTACCTTGCAATCACTTCCTATTCCTGAGTGGAAGTGGGAACACATCACTATGGACTTCGTGTCAGGACTGCCTCGTACGAAGAAATGACATGATTCAGTATGGGTGATTGTTGACAGGTTGACTAAATCAGCACATTTTCTACCTGCAGAGTAGATTATTCTTTGAATAAATTAGCAGAGCTCTATGTTGATGAGATAGTGAGACTTCATGGAACTCTAGTGTCAATCGTATCAGACAGAGATCCAAGATTTACTTCCAGATCTGGCCAAGTCTACAAGAGATATCCTCATTTGTTTCCACCATCTGGTATGTGATTTCGAGGACGAAATTCTTTTAAGGGGGAGAGAGTTGTAACACCCCAAATAAATTTAAGGATTAAATTATTAAGTTTGTGGAAGTTGGAATAAAATGCGGTTCAGATCAAGTTTAGCGTGGCAAACGAATTTTGACATATAAGTATATATTTTGAACGCACACACGCACACCCTAATTTCGCTCAGCAGCCACCTCTCCTTTTATAATAAAAAAATAATAGAAAGATATAGAAATATAGAAAGATAAGAAAGAAAGAAAGATAAGAAAGAGTCAGAGAGAGAGACGTGAGGGAGAGAGAAAGAAAGAGAAAGAAAAGGAAAAGAGAGAAAAGAGAAGTTTCGGTCCCCGATCCTAGTTCAAATCCGACCGAGTCCTTAAGGAAAAGTGTAGATCTCGTTGAGAGGATCATTTTGGTGGTGGTTTCACCTTGGAAACTTCCAATTTTTGAAGAGATCTCGGTAAGAAACTTTTTATGTTTTTCTCGATTTCCCGTTGATCCGGAACTCCGATTGACGAACGTCAGCGGCATAGATCCGGGAGAGGGAGAGGAATGCACGGCCGTCAGATTTTTCCCCATCCGACCGGCGCGTGGCGCTCACGCGCGCTTTATGTGGCGGCGCGTGAGGCCCACGCGCGGCTTGGGTGAACGGCGCGTGGCAACCACGCGCCAGACAGTGTCTCTGTGCCGATTTCCCGAGTCTCCTCCGCGAATTTCAGACCATTCCGAGTAGTAACGGTCCTCCGAATCTTAATTTTCGTTAAGTTTACGAGAGCGACCGAATCACGTTTCTTTCATGTTCTATCACATTTTCTAGATTAAGATTATGTTCCTTATAGTAAATTCTTTTATGTCTTTAGGTGATCGTGATACCATAAGCAGGGACGGTCCTGCTGCATAGTTCCTTTCTCAGTAGTCAGCTCACCAGGTGCGTGGATAAGCCTGTAACATTGATGTTTTCAAAAGTATATAGTATGTATGTTTTCTTAAATGAATTTTAAGGTAATGCATTAAATGAGTTTGTTTCCAGAAAGTTTATATATTTTGCTATAAGGTATGGATCGAATAATGATTATGTTGAAATCATGTGTTTGTGATATATGAGAAACTTGCATGATTTGAGATATATGAGCATGGATTTTGGAAATGATTTTTATGTTAGGATGCACCCCATGTACTTATATGTGCCATATTATTGCCATGAGATAAGGTCTCATGTTGCCAGTTATTGCCGTGAGATAAGGTCTCACGTTGCCAGTTTGCTCCGGATGCCAGTTTTGCCGTGGGGAAGCCCCATGTTGCCAGCTTTGCCGTATTTGACATGAGGTTGTGCATATAGATGAATAAACAGATTTATCACTACAGATTATTTTTGAGCAGTATGAGCTTTATGATATAAATGAGATTTTTTATTTGAGTTTTATGAGAAATGAGATTTACGATTTCAAGTAAATGTTTGAGATATCGATTTACAGCTTATGTATTTATTTATTATGAAATACTTGTTCGATCCACTTTGTTACTTGATTATCCACGGCACTAAGCTTTGATCCATGCACTAAGCGTGAGCTTACCCCTTTCCTTAACATTTCAGGTTCAGCAGTTTAGTAGATTATCCTTTCCATCTGCTGTTTCGTCATCATTTTCTGCCAGTAGAGAAAGGTTGTGCCAACAGTAGAGTGTCTTTGTTATGTTTTGAGACTGTAATTCTAGATATGTATTTTTCTTGGAAGAATTTGTTGTCTAATGTTAGGCATTGAGCCTTTACTTGATATTGGGGATATTGTGTTTCCTTCATGGATATTATGTTTGAGTTGGATCACGGAGATCCTATGTTATGATGATATCTTCAGTTTAGATTTTTCCTTGTATTTGGAGGATTAGTCCATATTATAGGGGAAACTCTGCCAGTTTCAGTTCTCCGTCTCACCCCTAGCCTACCTAAGGGGACGGGTGTGACAGCTGCAGCCGAGAGAGAGAGCAGTGCCGAGAATTCAGAGAAGAACCGAGAGCTGGGAAGCAGGCCGGGACGCGGAGCAATGATAATTCAGAAGATATGTCTCTCCAGTCCCAGGCTATCTTTATTTCTTTTATGGAGAATTAATCTCATAGATAAAGCTAGCAATGAACTCTTGTTTTGATTTTTATTATTTATGTTGTTAATTCTTGAATGAACTTAAACCGTTTAATATAATTAATGTTTGTTATTCTTTATTATCCTTCGATTTATTAATTCAGAAATTATGTTTTTTCAACTCCCATATAGATCCAGTTATGCTTCTTCTATGTGTGATTTGCGAACTTAGTTGTGACTGGTAAAAGTTATTTTATGTGTTGGTCTTCTACTGCAGTATTGCCTGAGGGTATATTGTCGACGTTAGATAGCTCGTAACGATGACTTTTGTGTGCTGTTAAGATAGAGAAAATAATCATTAATTACCTTAGAATTTGATATGCGTAGAATTGAATATCTTCCGGTTGTGGGTTTGGGATGTGAAACCTACAATTGCGTAATAAAAGGAATCAATAACTAAATATAAGATTTTAATATAAGAGGGATTCCCGATGCTTTGCCATATCTCTATGCTGATATCTTTTATTTACTTTCCATAGTTTTTATCTTAAAGTATAAATTCATTCGTTTTATTTTCATAAAGTTATTGCTTACGTTTTTGTTTGAGTAAATTAGTTCTTGTAACCATCTCTCTGAGGAATCGACACCCCAGCTATACTGCGATAACCGTAAGTTATTTTTGGACGTAATCACTGACACATGTTTTATATTGGAATTGGAGTTCCAATGATTTAACCCAATGTACCATGAGCAAGTGAATCTCATATAGACATGTGGGTATTCGTCGGAGCGAATATTGAATGACTCACAAGTGATTTCTAATAGTTGGAAGTACACACCACCGTCAATAGGAATCTCCTCGAGTCGAGTAGCATATGTGATCATTTGACTATATAATAGCAATAATTTTATGTGTGATCCTCCACACTTTGATGCCATATATGCTAGAGACCTTTCATGGTATGACCATTAGATGTTTGTTGGGTGTCGACCGATGCACTCATTAATCAAGTACGTATCAAGATAGGATCTGTCGGCCTGTATGTGTACAATAAGAGGTTTAGGTATCCATGTGAGTGAGTCAATGTTCTTAAGACTTTGACCAAAACAGATCACCTAGGGTGGATCGCATATATCAGAAATGATGTTCTGATTAGTTGTAAATAATCGTGGACATGTCAACATGAGATGTGTGCATCAGAAACTTGACGATGTAATCTATGTTTCCTAAGCACAACTCGGATAGCCTACGACAGAGGGATTGTTAAACATATGTGATGACCTCGACTTGTATAATTTAGAAAGGTCGTGAACTCATAGGTGGCCGGATTCCGTACATATAAGCTAGGCTTATATGACGAACATGTCTGAACTTATATAATCCCATAATATGAAGTGTACTCGTTGAGCACTTGGGTAGCCGATAATATTTGATATTATAAACTAAAATAATTAAGTGTTATTAGATAACATTAATTATTTACTTTGACCCAATTGGATTAATCTAAAATTACAAAAGGACTTTGTTGTAAATTCATAAATATCTCTATCATTGGAAGATATTTTGGTAATTGTAAATGTGTGTGTATTTGTCTTGATTTAATTGGATTAAATCAAAGTGGTAGACAAATGTGATTAGTCACTCCTAATTATATATTTTTGGAAAAATTGGATTAAGCCCACATAAAAATTGATTAGAACTTTATTAATTAAAAATTGCATAAGTTTTTCTATAAAAGGCAAGCTTGAGCAAGATTTTATTCAAGCTTGAAAAAGGTAAAATAAGCAAGAGTTAGAGAAATTAGCCTAAATAAAAGTTTTGTGAGAGAAACTTTGGAAGTTCTCTACAACAACAAGGAAAAGAAGATTGGATATTGGAACTAAGATTGCTAGCTTTGAGAATTCTCTAGGAGAAGAAGATTGGATCTTGGAACCAAGCTTGCTAGCTTTGGAAGTTCTCCACAACATTTCAACAAGAAGAATAAAATTGGATCTTAGAATCAAGTTTACTGGGTAAGTTTGATCTTCTCCAAAAGTTATATTTTCACCAGCTTCCATTGTACTGAACACCTATCCGACCCCAGGGGTCCAAAACCGCCCCAACAATAATATCATTGACTTATAAATTTGCGATATATAAATAACACTTGGAACTCGTTTCTAAAATATACCACGACCATGGATTTAACATATTGCAAACATGCGAAGGACACATATGCCATGTACACATGACTGACAGATCATATCTTGATATGCACCGGATATCCTAAGTATCAATCCACACCCAACTTATATATCCATCAAAGTGTGGAAGATAACTTATATATCCACCGTGGAATCTCAAGTTAAATGACCATTATGCTACTCGACTCGAGAAAATTCCTATGTACATTGGTGTACCATCTATTAATAATTTTCGGCGAATCGTTCAGTCTTCATCCATTATGAACACCTACATGTCTATATGATTCTTCCGAGACTCATAGTTCATTGAGTAAAATCCATTGGAATCATAAATTCCAATATCCGACATGTACTAATCTCTACGAGTTTACTTACTGACCAAGTAATGTAAACATTGTCCAATAATAGTTTAAATAAAATGATATTGTTATTATACAACTCAATATCAGTTGCGATACTTTTACAACTGTATCATAACTAATCATTTTAGGGTATGTTACGTCTTTACCATATATAAAAGAAATATACTTATGAAATTGATTATTTTATTCAAAATAAAATATTTACACATGTATTTACTGGAAAACACAATAAAAAAATTAACGCGACGAACACCAACTCTAAGGTTTCTTTCACTTATTCTAGTGCCAATTTTGATGGTATCTAATACCTATATCTTCCACATGCTTATCAAATAACTTAGAAAGTATGACCTTGGTAAATGGGTCTACCATATTATTCTCACTTAGAATTTTTCACATGACAACGTCCCATCGTGACATAATCTCTCGACAAAATATGATACTTTCATTCCACATTGTGGGAACACAGGAATCTGGGGCGACGCATGCTGTCCCGGGCTCGCGGCCCGGTCGGGAGTACGGAGTAGCCACGGGGGACTAAACCGGAGAATAATGGAGTCGCCACCCGGTGTGAACCGGGAAAATGAAATTTAAGGCCGCACTCACCCCTCGCAAGGGAAGACCTCAAACCGTTGGGTTCGGAATGGTCTCTTACTTATGTCACTTGTAATGAATGTAGGAATACAAATAATATGATTGGCTACATAATACAAGAAAGATCAACCAAGAGGCAATTATGCATGAATATGTAAGACAGACTCAGTTCAGTGTGTGCGCGTTCGTGTAGCATTCGTAAACGCGTTCGAACGGTAAACAGAAGGTTCGCGTTCGTGTGGCGTTTGATAACGCGTTCGAACGAAAATGAAACAGAATGCTCACGTTCGTATGGCGTTTGTTAACGCGTTCGAACGGAAATGAAACAGAATGCTCACGTTCGTATGGCGTTCGTGAACGCGTTCGAATGGAAATGAGACTTGATGCATGATAAGGCAAAGTGTATGCGCGTTCGAGTTGCGTTCGTAAACGCGTTCGAACGGGAACAGACCTGATGAATGAAATGGGACGCAATACATAAACAATAAAATAAAGGGGCGCGGCGAAGTACTGCCGTAAAGGTGGCCTTTTGAGGCTCTTGATCTCTCAAAGAGAGGACCTTTAGACCAACATACTAAGCCCATGCGCGCGATCGCATCATCCATACAAAAATAGAGCCAATCATATCAAAACCAAGTATGCCCGATTGAACACATCTTACATCCAATCCGGACACACATCAACCGGCGCGGAAAAGCATCGTGGTAAAGGGTTTTAACCCCTCCCCATAAGGGATCTTTCATTCCACTTACTAAGCCCATGCGCTTGATTGAACCATGCATAAAAAGATAAGGACAATAATATCAAACTAAGTATGCCCGATTGAACGTATCTTGCATCCAACCGAACACACATTAACCGGCGCGGCAAAGCATCGTGGTAAAGGGCTTTAACCCCTCCCCATAGGGGATCTTTCATTCCACTTACTAAGCCCATGCGCTCGATTGAATCATGCATACATAAACGACATACAAAATCCAAATGACGAAAAATAAATAAACCAAAGCAACACAAAACAAAAGAGGGTGCCGTTTACTCAAGCGGTACGTGGAGTTGTGTCCCGAGTACAGATCATATTACCGTCCATTCGGAATCGGCTATGAAATTTATGTCCGGGTTTCCATCCGATATACCGCGAGAGTTGACACATCTCCCATTCATCCAATACCCACAACACACATCATACACAAACGAGATTTAACGAATAAGTAAAATACGATCAAAATAAATAACAAAAATCAAATAAAGATGAGTGTGAAAAGTACCCTCAGGTCTAACCTTTTAAGCCGTCTCTCGGACTCGCGTTTCATGAAGATCGGAAGGGGTAAAGCTCCGCAACTTTTCTGGTTCACTGGTTTGCCTTTTCCTTCGCTGTTTTGCCGCTCAAGCTACTGTTTCGAGTACGTTTTGCTGCTGTTTCCTTGTGGTTTCGCTGCCGTTTCCTCTGTATCTCTTGCTTACTGTTTTTGGGTGTGTTCTTCCTGTAATTTTCCTGTGTGTTCTGTATCTTATGTGTATGAGCTAGCTACCTATGGTTGAGAAGGTTGGTGAAGGGTTCTTTTTATAGGCAAAGGGTTAGGCTTGACAAGGAAAGGGATTTGGCTAATTAAAGAGGGATTTGATTTGGTGTTGGATAAGGGAAGTCAAAGATTGAGGGGGGACAAATCTTGGCTAGATAGGGAAGGTTGAATATTAGTTTATGTTGATTAGGCATACAATATTTTGAGTTTGGGAATAATATATTGGTTGATTGATTTTAACTTGGTATGATTATATTTGATTGGTTTAGATTAGGTATGATTTTAGTCTAAGTTTGGTAAATGTTTTACTTAATTATTTAATTAATTATTTTAATATCTTATTTAGTTAATGTTTTAATTAATATTTATTTATTTAATTTGGGATGTGTTTTATGGGCTTGGGGAGCTAAATGGGCTTGGGTGTGAGGCTAGTAGCAAAACCAGAATTACCGACACCGTTCGAACGCTTCCTCGAACGCGACACGAACGCCCGCAATCTGCCTGACGTTCGAACGAAGTAACGAACGCAGCACTAACGAAGACAGTGAGCTTGTTTATTCTGAATTTCCCCTTCCGATATCCGTTTCCCGCGGCTTCCGTGATTCAAAAGGTAGTGCCTCCAAATGAGACTCATCATCGGGTTTCACATGCAAAAATACAATGCCTACAGTCGCCCCCACTTTGATGGGACTTGTGCAGTGTGTGACTTTGAACAATCCTATCAAAGTTATGCAATGCATTTCTACTTACCTGGCTCGCCAGCTGTCACTTGACTTACCATGTGTTGAGTTGAGTTGATTTGGTGGTGAGGTGCTGCGACCACTGGTTCATTCCCGAACCGTGCTCCATTTTTAGAGCGCCATTTTCGGCATCTTTTGTGTGTGTGCTCCATTTTGGAGCGCCATTTTCGGCCTTTGCTGTGTGTGCTCCATTTTGGAGCTCCATTTTCGGCATCTGTTGTGAGTGCTCCATTTTGGAGTGCCATTTCCGGCGTCTGTTGTGAGTGCTCCATTTTGGAGTGCCATTTCCGGCGTCTGTTGTGAGTGCTCCATTTTGGAGCGCCATTTTCGGCATCTGCTATGTGTGCTCCATTTTGGGGCGCCATTTTCAGCATCTGTTGTGGTAGCGGTCCATTTCCTGAACTGTGCTGTGCGAGATTGTGGCTCATTTTTGAACCGTTACTTGATGAGATGGTCTTTACTGCTATAAACCTGCGAACACGAAACAAACATTGCATGTATGTGATATGTATGCATGTATGCATGTATATGTATTATATTCCGATGTGTTAGGCCTTCCTTGGTCCATTTCCGAACTGTGCTCCATTTTCGGAGTGCCGCTTCGGCGAGATGTGAAAGTAGTCCATTTCGAACCATGCTCCATTTTCGGAGTGCCCTTTTCGGCAAGTGATGAGATGATGGTCCATTTCGAACCATGCTCCATTTTCGGAGTGCCATTTTCGGCGAGATGTGATAATGGTCCATTTCCGAACCGTTACTGATAATGATGTGGGCCTCGCCCCAAACTGATACTGATATGGGCCTCGCCCCAAGACTGATACTGATGTGGGCCTCGCCCCAAGACTGATACTGATATGGGCCTCGCCCCAAGACTGATACTGATACGGGCCTCGCCCCAAGACTGATACTGATATAGGCCTCGCCCCAAGACTGATACTGATGTGGGCCTCGCCCCAAGACTGATACTGATATGGGCCTCGCCCCAAGACTGATACTGATACGGGCCTCGCCCCAAGACTGTTACTGTTATGGGCCTCGCCCCCCAGACTGATACTGATACGGGCCTCGCCCCACATTATGCCATTACCGGCAGAACTGATACTGAACTGATGTGGGCCTCGCCCACAAGCTGATACTGATGTGGGCCTCGCCCACAAGCTGATACTGATGCGGGCCTCGGCCCTGGGACTCATCCCCAAACTGATACTAATTCATTTCTGAAACTGACTGTACTGTTGTTGTTCCCGAAGATTCCCCGTGTTCTAAACATCACTGAATTTCATAGTGCCAAGGTTGAATGTTTTTCTCAAATATACTCATATTGTAGAAGAGATTCAGCGAAATAATGTCTTTATTATCATTTAAAGAAAATGATTCGAACATGTAGACCAAGTCAATGTCTATATTAAAAATGCATGATCAAATAAACTAGGAGGGATGATTTCATCATTCGCAACATTGCCTTCTTTCTTGGCCTATGGTTCTCCACAGTTGTCATCCCCTATTCCTATGAATGAAGCTGAGTGGTTGAGAGTTTGGAGGACAAGGGTTTCGGGTAGGCCCGAGTTGATCATGTAGTTGGGTAGGGGATTTCTGTATGCGTTGGGTTGTTCTCTTTCTGGGTCAGGTATTTTGTGAGCCTCAATGAGGTTTTGGATTTCATGCTAAGGCGGGTGCAGCTGTCAGTTTCGTGGCCTCTCCTCTGATGGAAGTGACAATACAAGCTTAGGTTAAGGTTGGGTGGTATAGGATCTGGAAGTGGTTTAGGCTCTAAGGGTTTTAGGAGTCCTTGTCCCTTCAACTTCTCAAGTATCTTAGATAACGGCTTCCCCAGGTTAGAGAAATGCCGGTTCTTGACGGTAGCGACCTCGGCAGTAGCGGGCTTGGTCTCAGCAGGCCCCCCAAAAGTTCTTCTATTCTGGCCATAAAACTTTCTGTTTTCAGCCTCTTCTTCCTCAATATCCATGACAGTTTCCCTCAACTGTCGAAAATCAACAATCATGGAGGTCATCCTCCTCAACTTGATGTAGATCGAGGGCTTAGTGCCCTTGATGATCACTTTAATCTGGTCCTTCTCAGAGGGCCGAGTCTGCATTTTCAGAAGCTGGCTTCTCCAGCGGTCTACATAATCCTTGAAGCTTTCTTCCGGCTTCTGCTTAGTGTTCTCCAAATCACGGAGTGACAAGTCAATTTCTAAGTCTGTAACATACTGCTTCAGAAAAGCATCAGCTAGTTCCTTCTAATCTTCCTTAACCTTCTTCTCAAGGCTATGATACCAAACCACATGTGCCCCCTCGAGTGACATCCCAAACATCTTTTGGACTTGGCACTGTGATAGGCACATTGAACTCATGACTGAGACATATTGCTGCAAATGGACCCTCGGGTCTCCGTTCCCACTAAACTTGGCCATGTCGGGCATTTTAAACTGAGCTGGTAGCTGTTCTCCGAACGTCATTGCCTCATAATCTAACAACTCTTCATTTTTACCCCTCATTTTACGGGTAATTGTTTCAACCTGATCCCGGAGCTTCGGAAATTCTGCCTGAGACCCAAATATTTTGCCTGCTGCATACTCTGCCATATCATCATCAAAAGCGGAGGTATCATCCCTCAACCCATTCGGAGGCTCCTCACGCCTCACATTCTCAGAATTTTCCCCAGCACGGGGCACAGCTATACCAGCCATAGCAGTAGTCAAAGCGTGCAACTGGTCAGTGACCTTGGCGAGACTGTTCTCTAACTGATCCATACGGGACACATCATTATCGGATTCACTCATACTTGTTCTTTTAGTGAGTCTTGTCCCTTCTCTAACCCAAACGATATCTATGATGTCTTTTTGAGACATAGATGGTGTTAACATGATATATGTATGTATGAGGTGCATGAGATGCATGTAACATGTATAACATACTAAATCAATTAAAATTCTCAAACAAATCGGCCCGTTATCATTTTAGAATCTTTCGGGCTAATTGTCATAGGAGTGAACCCATCCCAGTTTAAATGGCCCAATGAGTTCACATTTCATGACAAAGTGCCCGACTAAATCCAAATGGTAACGTTCAGAACACAATCACAAAGTGGCACATCAATCATTTAGAAGCCTTTGGCCCAATAGTCATGAAATACGTTCTTGTCCCAGTTTAAATGGCCCAGCAAGCCCATATCCCATGACAAATGGTCCAACTGGATCCAAACGACGATGTTCCCAAACACAAGCATAGAAGAAAGATGATGCAAACATGACATAATAATTTTTACAAAGTGGCTCATCGACATTTCAAAAGCTTTGGGCCTAATAGTCATAAGGTACGAACTTGCCCCAGTTTAAATGGCCCAGCAAGCCCGCATTTCCGACAATAGTCCAACTGCATCCAAATGAGGATGGTCCACAAGCACATATTCAAGGAAATAATTGTTACTTTAGCCAACCCGGTCTATGGGTGGGTTAGCAAGAGTATAGACAAAGGCTCTCACCGGCGAAGGATGGCCCACAACTAGGTCTCCCCACTCAAGGGTTCGAGCAACCAATGAGCGCACCTTTTTTTATACACTAAGGTACGTGCCAATGAGCTATGGTGTGTGACGGACTGTCAAATGGATTTCCCGTTGTAGATCCCCCAGAGGGAAGGTGGAGCGAGGCTCACTTAAATACCCAAGCCTCTTAGGCTCTTATCGCTTGTTGTCAGGAATAAACAACGAGTCCTCCAAATTAGTCCATCACAATAGGCTACGAGTAGATGGCTATCTAGGTGCCTTCACAGCTTTTCCTTCTAGAAAGGTAGTGAATGAAGGAAGACACCAAACCATTACCTAGCCTCAAAATGCCTTTGATTAAACCCTCACTTTATCCACTATAGACACGGTCAATTAAAACATAAATCCAAACATCACAAGTCAATATTTCGGGGCCGATTCTCTATCCCCAGTGGAGTCGCCAGACTGTGGGAACACAGGAATCTGGGGCGACGTATGCTGTCCCGGGCTCGCGGCCCGGTCGGGAGTATGGAGTAGCCACGGGGGACTAAACCGGAGAATAATGGAGTCGCCACCCGGTGTGAACCGGGAAAATGAGATTTAAGGCCGCACTCACCCCTCGCAAGGGAAGACCTCAAACCGTTGGGTTCGGAATGGTCCCTTACTTATGTCACTTGTAATGAAAAGATTTGTGTAATAATTTAATCAGGCCTAAGTAACACTTATTTCCAAGAGTATCATGCTTCTAACTCTACATGCAGGGAATTAGTCATCACAACATGCAACATCACATGGAAATCTCATGAACATTTCTCGATCATATGATATGGAAAACCAAGAACAACCTAATCATGCTTGAGTACTATCTCATGAACCTATTAACCAAATAACATGCTAACAGCCTAATCATGCTTGAATATCATCCCAAGAACACATAGAATGGATAAATGCAGGAATACAAATAATATGATTGGCTACATAATACAAGAAAGATCAACCAAGAGGCAATTATGCATGAATATGATAAGACAGACTCAGTTCAGTGTGTGCGCATTCGTGTAGCGTTCGTAAACGCGTTCGAACGGTAAACAGAAGGTTCGCGTTCGTGTGGCATTTGATAACGCATTCGAACGAAAATGAAACAGAATGCTCACGTTCGTATGGCGTTTGTTAACGCATTCGAACGGAAATGAAACAGAATGCTCACGTTCGTATGGCGTTTGTTAACGCGTTCGAACGGAAATGAGACCTGATGCATGATAAGGCAAAGTGTATGCGCGTTTCGAGTTGCGTTCGTAAACGCGTTAGAACGGGAACAGACCTGATGCATGAAATGGGACGCAATACATAAACAACAAAATAAAGGGACGCGGTGAAGTACTGCGGTAAAGGTGGCCTTTTGAGGCTCTTGATCTCTCAAAGAGAGGACCTTTAGACCAACATACTAAGCCCATGCGCGCGATCGCATCATACATACAAAAATAGAGCCAATCATATCAAAACCAAGTATGCCCGATTGAACACATCTTACATCCAATCCGGACACACATCAACCGGCGCGGCAAAGCATCGTGGTAAAGGGTTTTAACCCCTCCCCATAAGGGATCTTTCATTCCACTTACTAAGCCCATGCGCTTGATTGAACCATGCATAAAAAGATAAGGACAATAATATCAAACTAAGTATGCCCGATTGAACGTATCTTGCATCCAACCGAACACACATCAACCGGCGCGGCAAAGCATCGTGGTAAAGGGCTTTAACCCCTCCCCATAGGGGATCTTTCATTCCACTTACTAAGCCCATGCGCTCGATTGAATCATGCATACATAAACAACATACAAAATCCAAATGACGAAAAATAAATAAACCAAAGCAACACAAAACAAAAGAGGGTGTCGTTTACTCAAGCGGTACGTGGAGTTGTGTCCCGAGTACAGATCATATTACCGTCCATTCGGAATCGGCTATGAAATTTATGTCCGGGTTTCCATCCGATATACCGCGAGAGTTGACACATCTCTCATTCATCCAATACCCACAACACACATCATACACAAACGAGATTTAACGAATAAGTAAAATACGATCAAAATAAATAACAAAAATCAAATAAAGATGAGTGTGAAAAGTACCCTCAGGTCTAACCTTTTAAGCCGTCTCTCGGACTCGCGTTTCACGAAGATCGGAAGGGGTAAAGCTCCGCAACTTTTATGGTTCACTGGTTTGCCTTTTCCTTCGCTGTTTTGCCGCTCAAGCTACTTTTTCGAGTCCGTTTTGCTGCTGTTTCCTTGTGGTTTCGCTGCCGTTTCCTCTGTATCTCTTGCTTACTGTTTTTGGGTGTGTTCTTCCTGTAATTTTCCTGTGTGTTCTGTATCTTATGTGTATGAGCTAGCTACCTATGGTTGAGAAGGTTGGTGAAATGTTCTTTTTATAGGCAAAGGGTTAGGCTTGACAAGGAAAGGGATTTGGCTAATTAAAGAGGGATTTGATTTGGTGTTGGATAAGGGAAGTCAAAGATTGAGGGGGGACAAATCTTGGCTAGATAGGGAAGGTTGAATATTTAGTTTATGTTGATTAGGCATACAATATTTTGAGTTTGGGAATAATATATTGGTTGATTGATTTTAACTTGGTATGATTATATTTGATTGATTTAGATTATGTATGATTTTAGTCTAAGTTTGGTAAATGTTTTACTTAATTATTTAATTAATTATTTTAATATCTTATTTAGTTAATGTTTTAATTAATATTTATTTATTTAATTTGGGATGTGTTTTATGGGCTTTGGGGAGCTAAATGGGCTTGGGTGTGAGGCTAGTAGCAAAACCAGAATTACCGACATCGTTCGAACGCTTCCTCGAACGCGACACGAACGCCCGCAATCTGCCTGACGTTCGAACGAAGTAACGAACGCAGTACTAACGAAGACAGTGAGCTTGTTTATTCTGAATTTCCCCTTCCGATATCTGTTTCCCGCGGCTTCCGTGATTCAAAAGGTAGTGCCTCCAAATGAGACTCATCATCGGGTTTCACATGTAAAAATACAATGCCTACACACATGCTTTGATGTCTGATGTGCTCTGGGTTCCTTGGCTTGCGTAATGGCTTTTATTATTATCACAATACAACGGAATCAAATTTTTCGATGCTTGGGACCACTCTCAATTCTGTGATAAATTTTCTAATCCAAAAAGTTTATTTTCCAGCCTCTGATACTGCAATATATTTTGCCTCTGTGGTGGAATCAACTGTCGACCCATGGTTGGAATTTTTCCAACTAACCGTACTTCCATTAAGGGTAAATACGAAATTTGATATAGAATTTCTATTATCTGAATCCGATTGGAAATATGAATCCGTATACCCATTAACCTAGAGTTCGCCTCATCCATAAATAAAAAATGTATCTTTTATACCATTCAGATACTTTAGGATATGTTTAATAGTCATCCAAATTAGACTGATATCTTCTGGTTACACTAACCGCGTAGCTGAAATCAGGCCTCTATAAAGCATGGCATACATGATGCTACCCAAACATGAAGCATGAGGTTAGTTAAACATTCTAATCTTCACATCTTCAGTTTATGGATACAACTTTTTCAAAAGATGAATGTCATATCTGAACGGTATATTCACTGTTTACAGTTACTGAAGTTATACCGTTCTAAGAACTTATCTATGTATATTGATTGGGCCAATCATGTTCATCTCTCTATCTCCATTGAGTTTTATATCCAAGATATAAGATGTTTCACCAGGTCCTTCATGGAGAAGTTCTTATAAAGGTAAGCCTTGACACCCTGCATCATTCCTGTATCATTCCCAATTATCAGAATGTCATCCACATAGAGCACAAAAAATACAACCATACTACCATTGACCTTCTTATAAACACTCGAATTTTTTCATTCTTGAGGAAGCCAGACAATCTGATTACCTCATGAATCAAAGATTCTAACTCCGTGAAGCTTGTTTTAGTCCATAAATGGACTTCTTAAGTTACATATTATACTAGAGTTTTGATACAATATAAAACCCTTCGATTATTCCATATAGATTTCATCATCAAGATTAAGAAAAACAAATATCCATTTTCTAAATCTCATAGTCATGGTAGATAGTGATTGCCAATAAAATCCGAATAGATTTTAACATCGTAACTGGTGAAAAAATTTCATCATAGTCGATGTGAAATTACTGTATGTAATCTTCTGCAACCAGTCGGGCCTAAAAGAGCCTTGCTTTCATTTGTAAACCCATTTACAACCTATAGGAACTATTCCTTCAAGAAGTGGAATCAAGTCTCATATTTGATTCTGATACATATAATTCAATTCTGATTTCATAGCTTCCTGCCATTTCATGTATCGATGTCTAACATCGCTTTCCCGTAGGTACATGGATCCATCTCCTCTATTAGGAGAAGATCGAGACTCTTGTCTTGGATTAAAGATAAACACTCAGGAGTTTTCGATATCCTAGTAGACCTACGAAGTATGTGTTAAAGGTATTTCATCTGTTTAAGTTTTTGGTTCATCTGATGGTTAGTTGACTGTATGTTGAACTTCATCAAGTTCTACCTTTCTATAATCTTCACATTCTTTTAAAAATTTTACCTCTAGAAATTTGGCGAAATGAGTTACGAGTACATTTCAGTTCTCAATATCATATAACAAATGCCTTTTCTAATTCAAATGATATCCTAAGCCTTTCGAGATGTTAACGACAGATGATAGATCTCACTGTCATCATAAGCCTCTGACTAATACCATAATACTCTCAAACTTTATTAATCTGGAATAGATAATATTAACTGAACTAATGCAAAATTAAAAAAACTTAACTCCATTTCCAAAATAAATTATATTTTGTATATATTAACACCATATTATTTCATGTTATAACTGTACATATATATGCAAACATTAACTCAATATAAGACATGTACTACATTCTATATGAATGTATGATTGTGTATGACGGACCAATACCTAATGACTACATTGACATATTCTCTCCTTAACTAACTTCTCCAAAAACCAGCTATGACATACCAGATAAAAAGACCTGTAAAATTTATAGAGTGCAGGGTTAGTTCTAAAGAACTCCGTGAGTGGAGGTATAAAGAATAAATCATTTCAATATTTGCTAATTGAATCCTCATATTATGAAAATATAGGTCTCAAATAGTAACTTTATATGTCTAAAATCGAGTATCAAATATTTTAAAAACTAATATCCTCAAAAGAAAATTGATATATGGGGGCATTACGTATTGCAGTCTCCACACACCTTCTCGATACATAGCTAATGTCTTAGGACATTACATATCGCTATCCCTCAAGACATTGTATTTGGTAAATAGTTAGTGTCATGAGAGTGACGTATCTTCGTCCCTCATATCACTGAAACTAGCTATGTATCGCCGTTGTAGGAGCGAAGCAGGGTTTATCGCTATGCCTACGACATCGGTGATCACGATACTGTTGGGCTTGTTGCCCGTAGAGAGTACCGATAGCCCACAAAAAACTAACCAAAGAATAAAGGTGTCGCCACCCAATATAAGACATTATGAATAATTTAAGGCCGAAAGAAACCCATCGCAAGGTCCGATCTTAAACTCATTTGGGTTCGAAATGATCTCTTACTGATGCCAGTATAATATCTAGGTTCAAAAGAGGCGATGACATGTCTTGTAATACAGAAACGAGCAATAGCAGTTTATATAACATATAGTCACTATAAGAAAATTGTCAAATAGCGACGGAAAAATCCGTAGCTAACTGACCACTAGCGACGGAATAGCAACGGAAAAATTCCGTCTATATTTTGTTGGTCGCAAAAAAAATAGCGATGAAAATATTTCATCCGTCGCTAAAATTAGCGACGAAATTTTATTCCGTCTCTATATAGCGACGGAAATTATTCCGTCGCTATAGTAACGGAAAATTCTGTCTTTATTTAGAGACGGAATAATTTCCGTCGCTAAATAGCGACGGAAATTCCGTTTCTATTTATCGATGGAAGTATTTCTGTCTCTAAATAGAAACAGAATTTTTTGTCACTATTTAGTGACGGAATAAAGATTCTGTTGCTAATTAGAGACGGAATTTTTGTATCTATTCCATAGCTATATATTTAAAAAAAAATGAAAATTTTAAAATTTTAGAGAGGTTTGAATTTTATAATTATATAGATGTGAGAAATTTATAAATTGTAGAGAGAGTAAATTTTAAAATTTTAGATAAGAGAAAATTTTAAAATTTTTGAATGGTATAAAATTTTAAAAAATTGACTTTTTTAATGTTATATATAAATCTTGAATTCCACAAGACACTGTAATGTTCACCGCAAGCTTCGACACACCACCATCCATTTACGTCACTTTAAACCAAATATATATATATATATATATATTAGTGTTTGTTTCATATGAAATTTTAAAAGTGGAGATAAGAAAAATGAGAGATTGATAATGAGAGTTGAGGTATGAAAAAATTTGATGGTGTATGGAATTGAGTAGGAAAATAAAAAATTGATGGTATATGGAATTGAGTAGGAAAATTCTGGATGATGTATTGGAGTTGAAATTTAAAAAGATTGTGGTGTATATATAAAGGAAAATATAAGAGAAGCGGAAAGATTTGTAAATTTTATAGACATTTGAAATTTTCGCAAGGCGGGAAATTTTTGAAAATATTGGAAAGATTGAAAATTTTATAAATTAGCTACGGAATTTTAATTCCGTTTCTAATTAGCGACGAAATTATAATTCCGTTTCTAATTAGCGACGGAAAATCCGTCTCTATTTTTTTTAAAAAAAAAGTGGCACCGAAATGATTAAATTTTTTTGGGGATTGTAAATTTTAAAATTAGCTACGAAATTTTAATTCCATTTCTAATTAGCTACATAATTTTAATTTCATTTCTAATTACCGACGAAATTTTCATTTCGTTTCTAATTAGCGAAGGAAAATCCGTCTCTATTTTTTTTAAAAAAAAAATTGGATTAAATTGTTGGGGGATTGAAAATTTTAAAATTAGCTACAGAATTTTAATTCTGTTTCTAATTAGAGATGGAATTTTAATTTCGTTTCTAATTAGCGACGAAATTTTAATTCCAATTCCGTTTCTAATTAGCGACAAAATTTTCATTCTGTTTCTAATTAGTGACGGAAAATCCGTCTCTATTTTTTAAAAAAAAAATTGGCGCCGAAAGTATTAAATTTTTGGGGGATTGAAAATTTTAAAATTAGCTACGGAATTTTAATTCCGTTTCTAATTAGCGACGAAATTTTCATTCCGTTTCTAATTAGTGACGGAAAAAATTCTGTTTCTAATTCGTCATCCAATAACAAGAGATCATTGGGAAAAAAATAATTACATTATATAAGAATAATACAAGTCGTGAAGTGAACTATAAAAAGAAAATAGCCAATTAGACAATAAAAATTATATAAATGTGAAAGAGATGATAATATTCTTATTTGATCGATAAACTTATTAATTAACGAAAGTTAATTACATTAAAAACGAATTAGTGGATGATCAGAATCTACAAAAGAAAATAGAAATGAAAATTTAAAAGTAGCGACGGAATAAAGATTCCGTGTCTATTTAGCGACGGATTTTTAATTCCGTTTCTAATTAGCGACGGAAAAATTTTGTTTCTAATTACCAATAGTTTTGGAAATTAGAAATTAAATTAAATTAAAAATGAAAATTTTAAAATTAGCGACGGAATAAAGATTTTGTTTCTAATTAGCGACGGAATATTAATTCTGTTTCTAATTAGCGACGAAATAGCGACGGAAAAATTCCGTTTCTAGATGAAATTAGCGACAAAATAATAATCTTTTCTAATTAGCGAGGGAAGTTTATTTCCGTCTCTAATTTAGAGATGTAAATTTTTTTGTCGCTAAATTCCGTCCCTAATTTCATTATCCGTTTCAATTTCGTCGTTAAATTTTGAAACAGAATATTTCGTCGCTAAATTCCGTCGCTAAAACTGTAATTTCTTGTAGTGAGTGGTGTAACCATTAATAAACTAGTGAAAGAAAAAAGAATTGTTAATAGAATACCAGTAGCAAAATAAAATGACAATTAAATAGGGCGGAGGTCATGTCCCATTGGCCTGGCTTCGTAGAAGCCTGGTCGGATATGGGCATGATCTGGCGGATATGGGCATGATCTGGTCGTAGAAGCCTCTCGGATTTGATAAGGTTTTGTGTTTTGATGTTTACTAAAAAAAAAATATGTTCACCAAGAACAAAGAAGACATTAGATAAATTGAGTCATCAATGGTGAATTTTTAAAGAAGATGTAAACTAATATGATTAAGGTTTAATAAAGTTCCATCAAAGAGTCCTCAAGGGACATGGTTTGATGGTGTATGGCTCATGATCTCACCTTAAGGTTCTGAGTTCGAATTCAGGGAGTGCATTTCTTGTAAGAGCCTGAGACAACCAGGGGTTTTACCTGTTCCGTTTATGCCCGGAATGAGTGGTTTAGCGGTGAGGTTTCCAACGATTCCAAAAAAAAAGTTCTATCAAAGCATCAAGGTGGAAACTTATATATTGTGGCTCTGTATTTCTTGTTTCCAACATTAGGTAAAGTGGATAAGACGTTTATATAGGCTACGATTTCTCAGCTCTAAAGTAGGCTTAAAAACAAACATAAAAAATTGATCTGTCATTAGCGTTCGAACGCGCTTACGAATTTCAAATGCTGTCCGATTACTTCAATATTTTCAAAACTCATTACAACTCAATTAAATTTAATTTGTTACAAAATTAACTGGCACATAAACCCAAGAAACCTAATAATTGACAATTATGCATTATCAACGATGGAACACAAAATTAATAAAAAAGAAAAATTAAAACAAGCGCTTATTATTTATATTTTTAAATATATATTGGAGAAAAAATATGGGAGAACAAAAGGCTGCTCTAACAGCTTCTTCAAACACAATGAAAATCCAACACAATTACACAATATAAACCTTTATTCTTCTTTCTTTATTATAATTACTAAATGAAAAAAAGAAACCTCACAAACTAAATACTAACCCTTATCTCTGGTATTATTCAAAATCAAGTGACTGGATATGCAAAACGCATTTACGGTCAGCTGAGCTATTCCGAGGATCAGCCTTTATTCTTAATTATTTGAAGGATTGTAGAGCATTTCAAGACATGATGCGTCTATGGATAGACTTCAATAAGGGATTTGATACCAAAAATTGGTGTAATCTTGTAGTGACTGAAACCAGCCTCTAAGAACAACCTTTCCCATTCTTTCTCAGATCTCTCTTTTCCAGTAACATGAAACATTGTCAAGTCATAAAAGAGCTTTGTTTCAGTCAATTCATGTTCATCTTTCTTCTCATTTATCACAATATCAATGATTATGAGTTTTCCTCCTTTAACGCCTTTGCTTGTGATGGCTTCACGGCACTGCTTTAGTACCTTCAGGCTTTCCTCATCCCCGTATCCATGAAAAAGCAGCTGCCAATCACTCATTTGCATTAGTTATATTTTTAATATTCATTCTATTATGTAGACTCAGTACTTTTTAACTCCCGGATGAAGCCAAAAGATTGGGAAAAAAAAAAAAAACACTATCAAAGTAATGAAAGATTAAAAAAAAAATAATAATAATAATTGTGTAGTTTTTAGAATCATGTATCATTGACTGTTGAGCATAGGAATATCACTTATTTCCTGATTATTTAACACAAATTCAACTTATG